>JBCAUA010375304.1:0-18447 GCA_038406235.1 Peronia verruculata | reverse complement strand
GATAGATAGATAGATAGATAGATAGATAGATAGATAGATAGATAGATAGATAGATAGATAGATAGATAGATAGTCGGACTGACGAATGGAAGGATGGATGGATGAAGAGGAGAGAAAGAGAAATAAAAAAATAATAATTTTAAAAAATGAAATAAAAAACAAAACAGGACGATCGGCTGTTGGAACAAGGATAACATTACCGTGAATTATTAATTGGCTACTGGGGGCTCTTCCATCAGTTGAGCCTGGCTGGTTTTATCCCCCATTATGATAGCGGTCCACTGAATGAAAGGTCACGGTGATTTATCAACATTTTGACAGTTTCACTGGTTTTTACTTTTACTTTTCTCTTGTTCTCGCGCTAGTTGTGGTTTGCTTCACGATATAGGAAGATATTTTATCTAGCATGTGGCGGTGGTCATTAATTCCTTTATTTGCACAGGTAATAAATAGTGTCACTTTAAAAATTAATAATAATAATAATACATGTAATAATAATTTCTTTGGGTTTGATATGGAAATTTCAGTCTCTCTCTCTCTCTCCCTCCCCCCCCCCTCAAACTCGGGCGCTTTCCCATAATTAGATGATTATGAAATACCAGCAAGTGAAATTCTCTAATAAAGAATCAGTGAAGTCAGAATGAGCTGGAAGAGAATGTTTCCTGCAAACGTTGTTCTGTTAACTTGTACAAAATAACTGATTCATATTTGTAGCACATATAAATGAGCTAAAACAATTAATTCACTTTTAATATTATTAAATGTCTTCGTCAGAGCAAACAACCTCTAGAGAGGAGAGAGAAAAAAAAAAAAAAAAGGAAAAAGAAAAATGGCATTCTTAAATGAGGGTTTGATTTCTTAAGTCATTACGAAATTCACGCTATTCAGGACTTCACGTTTCCTTACATTTATTGTAGGAAAATACACTATTTTGGCTCTCAGTAAGTTCTCTGCTGGCCCCAAGTCCGATATCATTTACCTTTAACGCACTGTTGCATAAGAATATGGCAGGAATTTATCATGCAAGCAGATTGACATCCCTGATTATTATAATTATTATGTTGAATATTTTAACCTTTTTTTATTTATTTATTTATTTTTTTTTTAATGCTTAAATGTTTGGAAAGAGAAAGGGAAATTGCTATAATTATGTTTTTGTATCTAGAAGCGGAGAAAGAGATTGGAAGGGGGGGGGGGCGTGGAGGGAGGTGAGGTTGAGCAGTGGGTACTCTTTTAATATTATACAGGTATGTATATTTATCTCGTTGCAGTTATCTGCGTCCGCTGTTTTGTAATCACCTCCTGGCTACTTAATTCCTGCCACATTTTCATCATTGTTTCATTTTTATCTTTGTTTGTTTCTTTCTTTCTTTCTTTCTTCTGTTGTTGTCCGAACGAGCAATTTATACAATAAACAACAATAAAATTAACAACAATAGAAACAAACAATAACAACAACAAAACTGCTGTCAGCATAGTTCTAGTAGTTAAGTCCAGTGTACTATTTCTAACCCGGTAATTTTCTGTTTTGCTCCATTGACGTATTATTTGGGAGGTTTTTTCGTCATCAACTTTACTGAAATGCCATCGTTATCAACTAGTAGCTCCTTTAATCGCTTTCTTACCCCAACGAAACTGTAGTCACAGTTTGTTTAGCTGCTTTCGCGACAATTTTAGCACTCGGTCAAATGATATCAATCATTTAATTGTTAAATTAATGCAGGTTCTAATCAGGAACCGCCAGATTTAACTACGTAACATTTGAATTTGTATCAGGGCAAATCTTGCTGTACATTTTTCTCGTCTTGGTGCTGTTGTGAACACGGCTTTAAGTTAACTGTCACAGTTCTGAAAGCGGCTTTAATTTTACAATAAGGCCAACGTTGATGCCATTACGTATTACATGACAGGACGTCCTTCTCTACCTGTACATTTTTGAAAAATTGGAAATGCACGTACAAAGTGATCACTTTCAATTTTTGAGAAAGGAACCTTTTCTTTTTTTATATATATATAATATATTTCTGTTTGACATTTATCATTTATTTATTTGTTTATTTATTTTATTTATTTATTTATTCATTTATTTATTTATTATTATTTATTTATTATTATTATTATTATATTATTTTGTATCTTTAAAACTAGGCGTTTGACATACTTTTTTTTTTTTTAAATTATTTATTCAAGGACAACGGTGTGACAGACTACCCATTACTGTTTTTAATATTACAGGATACATGGATATATTATATCATAAAACTGGATGAAAGACAACTAAATTTAAAAAAAAAAAAAAGGAACGAAAAGAGAGAGAGAGAGAGAGAGAGAGAGAGAGACACACAGTAAAAAAAGAAGAAAAAAAAAAGAGAGGGAGAGATCGACTTTGTGCCATACACAGTGTATTTCCAATCCTCAAATTACTAATTTTATTCTGTTTGACAGGCCCAACCTGTTAACTGAAAAGCCGCATAAATTAGTACTCTTCTGTCAATAGTTTTGTGCTCGACTCATCCTCGGAGAGAGAGAGAGAGAGAGTTAAGCTGACATAATATTCTGAAACAACGCCCTTTCTCGCTGAAAAACACTCCATAAAATTTGATATTTACATTCAAATTTGTTTTGGTTTTGTGACCTCCTGTTTTAACTCAAGGTGAACAAAACTTTAATTTCCTAGCTGATGGATTATGTAGCAGTTTGTCACTTAACATTTCGTGAGATGTTATCATTGAATAGGTAGATAAATAATTAAACTGTGATAAAACTAGGTAAAGAAGAAGATGTTTTGATTTTGTCAGAGCACGCTCTCAGTGTTAAGGGGTTTATAGTACTCAATCACCAAGCGGTCGGTGATACCTACATCACACAAACGTTTACGTACACATAGGCATAGTAGGCTGAGTTTGTGCTCACTCGCCCTTGCAATACTAAAACTTGACTGACAGCTCACCTTTAATCCATGTCTTGCAACAATTACCACGAGATATATCATCCCTTTTATCTACGACACTCACGTGTAGAGTAAGTAGGTCAGGCTGATAGATTGATGGACGTACAATCTTTCTCTTTTCTTTGCTCCCACAGCATTATTTATTTTATATTTATTTGTTTGTTCCTTTATTAATATGTTTGTTTGTTCATTTATTTATTTATCCGAATGATTTAAATGGTTCGCTGCAAGCATCAGCATTGTTCCACACAAATTAGAACCGTCGGCGACATTATTAACCTTTTGTTGTTGTTCTGCTGTATAGAAGCACCGAATTTGAGCCATTGTTGTAATGGTATTCCTTATCTGGTTTGCTATTTAATTTGTGAGTAATGTTTGCTATTGCGAAAGGCGATAAAGAATAATGGTTCTCGCGGACACAATGAGAAACGCATCGGAAGGAGGCACGAACGAGTTTGGCTATTATTTTATATGTTTTTAAAGACCAAATCTTGATAACGCCGAGACTCGTGTAAACATACAGCTAAAACATGGAAATCCCCGAATTGTGGAACTTAGCAGAGAGAAAAAGAACAAAAAAAAATGAAGCGTTTGGAGATTCAGGACCTTGATAGATTGGTGCGAGAAAGAAAAGAAGAAAAAGAGAGAGAAGAGGGGGATGCTGTGTGAAATCTAAACAACGAACAAAAGTTCTGTTTGACTTTCTGAGTGTTAATTTGAGAGAGAAACACAGAAAGCTTCTTTATCACTTGATCAATATATCATTTCACTCTCTGAGCATATATTCATAGGTATAATTACACGTGCTTGCACGTAATGTGAATATCGAGGCAAATCTTACAGCAGTCTTTACTTAACTCTTATAGTGCAAGAAACGTCGATGTCTTTTTAAGTGTGATTTCTTCACAAAGAAGGCGTCGATTTCCTGGCGAAAACTTTGTCGGTACGCCTACTTTCAGCGCACGATCACTTCCGGGTTTTAGAATAGGCCGTTAGAACTGGACCCCTGAACTATTCTTCTCATGCAGGAGATGGTCAGGGTTAAACTAAGTGAGCTCAGTAAGTTGCCGTTACAATAATTATACAGAAAACTACTAACTTCCGCCAACAGATAAATTTAATATGGTACTATTTTAACCCCAAGAAAATGCGTAAAAAACCAACATGGCGGCCGTTTTGCTCCAAACTGCCGTGCAACTAGCTAGAAGCCAACCCAAAATGTTCAATGGTTGGGTGGTTTTTCTAATAAATAGCGCATCAGCAGGATGACATCTGTGCTGCATCAGAATGTTCGATGACGAATAGGGTTTGAATATATAGTCATGACAGCAAAAACTAGGTTTGTATGGAATGCAAAGCTCAGTAGAGAACGAGGAAAGAAGCAGGGAGAGATGTTGGATTTCTAATTATAAATAATAATAGTAATAATAATAATAGTTATAATAATAATAATAAAAACGGTCTCGCAAAATTTTGTCACAAATCTATTAGTAGAATGGGTCGTTTAATGTATCTAGAGCAACTGAAATAGGCTATTTGTGATCTGTGTTGGTTCAACTAAAACGGATCAAAGTAAACGTTATCATGAACGTTACATGGGAAAAATTGCATGTTTTCGGAAATTTCACTGTAAAATAATAAATAGTGAAAATTATTACACTGTACCGTGAAATAAAACACGTCCTGGACCCAGTCCAGTTAAAAATTAAATGATAAAGAGGATGGAAAACATTAGTTTTACATCACAGATTTCACGAATGATTTTCATCAAACTGTGTCAGACAACTTGATTTTCTTCTGGTGATTTAGGAAGTCCAAAAGGATCATAATTATGATAATATTTGATACGTTTACAAAAGATTCTCTTCATTGAATCTGTCGGGTTTTAATCCTCATGCGACGTGTTCTTTGAGCATGGAAATCCAGGGTGTCCAGAAACGTTATACCTTCATGAAATGGTCATAATTTATGCACATACAAGGGGTAGACACCCATTGTGCAGTCATCTCCATTTTAGTATCCAGCCGGATTAAGAAAATAAACATTTTGGCCGTTAAAGTGTTCGTTAACTTTTCTTTATCAGTATTAACTTTTGACTTTTTATTTGCTCTGTTAGGAAAACGAAACAAACATGAAATATTCACCTTTATTTCGGGGGATTTAACTTTTATCTCTCTCTCACTATCACCAGCAGTGACTGAAAGTAAGATCAACTTTTGTCCTGCGAAAACGACACTGGTCTTAAAGTTGTTTTTTTTTTTTTTTAAATCTGGTTACATGTTTTGGATAGAAAGCGCAGAAAAGGCAATGTTTTGAATTCAGACAATGAAGTGTTAATGCCGGTTTTATCTGCGAGTTGATAACATGATAGTAGAGACCCCAACTTTTAGCACTTCTTTTGTCCACGTTCTTTTTGTTACCTGCCAACGTTTCTCACCTCTTTGACCTTCTGACCTGTGTTTTAAGTCCCTATTCCTATTCACTTAAGCCCTGAATTCTTCAATTATTTTTCCTTAAATTAAAAAAAAATTAATAATAATAGATCTAATAATATATTTTTTTTTATTTTTTAAGGGCATCGGTGGCGGTTTGTGTTGTAGGGTTAAAAAAAAATAAAAATTAAAAATCAGTTCAACTTTTTAAAACATCAGTAATCGGATAGAATTTTATAGCGAATAGCCGTGTATGTAGATAAAATATTAATGTCGTTTAAATGGGTAATTTTCATTTCCCCTCCCACTCCCACAGCTCTTTTGTTCTCTTCTTCTTTCGCTTTTCATAATGCCAGCGTATTTCGACACATAATATTACAATTATAATGGTTGTGATGGCTACCGGTTTTTAATGGAGGGGAAAAGAAACTGAAAAACTAAAACTTCACTTTTCTTAGGTGCGAAAACAACCGCAAATGTAAGGGGGAAAAAAGCAAAGAAAGAGAGGAGAAAGAAAAAAGTAAACAGATCTCTAACATGCAAAAAAAAAAAAGTACAATGTCTCTGACGGATTCTGTGATAATCCTCGATGCCTGATGCATGGATCGATGTTTTCTTGCATATTTAAAGACGAGCATGTTTTACCCATAACTGTTGGTCCTCCAACTTTAACAAACAATGAAATGGCAAATAATTAATATAGCTTGTCCAATCCAGAGTTTCTTTTTTTTTTTTTTTTTGAAAAAAAAAAAATTGAAAAATTACAGACAGGTAATATAAATGTGTGTACGATAAGACCAACCAAAACTGTTGTTTTATTATTATTATTATCATTTATTATTATTATTCTGTCGGTTGCTATTTTAGGATTATTGTAAACTCATTATTGTCAATGTAATCAAAATTTAGATAATGCTGTAATATGTAATAGATAGTAAAGAAACACTTGTCTTGTAATTCATAGTCATTGAATGAAAAAATTAACCTATCAGCAACACAATCGCTCTCAGTGCTGTAGTTTTTAGAGGATTATTTTGATTCTGTTTTATTTCATCGTTACTTCCGAAAAGACATAATTTAATTTGTGACATTGTTGGAACTAAAACTAGTACTTTTGATGAGACTATTTTCTAGAGCCCAATGCGCAGAAAAAGCTCACGTTTTATCCAGCTTTTTTTTTTTTTTTTTCCTTAATAATAATGATAGTAATAATAACGAAAATTGTCATCATCAACATCGTAAAAATTATTGCTTTTATCCTTAGCATATTATTATTATTTAGGCCTGCAGAAATATAGACATTTCGTTTGATTCTTAGTCTGTTGAATTCTATAAAATGAATTAATTATTCATTAATTCATTACTTTGCTTGTCAATCGATATCGATAATATCAAGATTAATAGCCTTTTGTTGTTTCAGAAATGGTCGTATTTTCTTGTCTCTCTTTTTCTATGTCATGCCTGGTTATTCGATCATAACACAATTTCTCCACGTTGAGTCTGTATATTATTATCGTTGAAAACAAAAATATGCAAATTGAATTGTCTGCAGTTGAGCGAGATAACATAAAATATTATTTATGAACAGAATGTAGCTAGATATTTTATTAGTTCATAAACAGTATAGCGATAGTCTGGTGAGTGCTGTAATATTTCGTGAACCTTATTATAATACCGCCCTTGGTACTGTTCTACTTTCCTTAAAATTATACCTGACTAGAAGCTTATTTATGATACTAATATTACCCAAAATACATTGGATCTATATACAGAAATAAAATGTTATTCTAGTGGTTCAACACCTACGACTGTCTGGTGTGGTTTTAGAAGGACATTCGGTATCGCCGAAGACTGTGAAAGGGAAATGACTTGCAAATTAGTTATCGTTAACTGTTTCTGACAATAACATAATTCCTCGTTTAGCAAAAAGCTTTTTTTATTGAGTAACTGAACAGCATTGAAGATAGTGTGGCCATAATAATAAGATTTATTAATGAAATAAACACGTGTGTAAGAGTACATTAATTGCTGTATGGTGATGTTTATAAGCGATCATGTTCAATTCAAGAACAGGTGTTATAACTCAGGAACTCCAAGTATTTTGAATTTAAAAACTTAAAACTCAGAATGTACATATTTCTACACTTGACTTTGAGGTACGTGGACAAACCTCGAAATTTAAGTTGCACGCGCATAGACATACCTGATATTTTTAAGTGACGGTCTTGCATACATCATTGTTATACTTGTATATAATAATTGAAAAGCGGTTTATAAGATCCGACCAACATAAATCCAAAGATTTTTAAAACTTCGGTTCTCAAAGTCAAACCCAGAGAAACTACAGACTTTGTCGTTTTAGTTTTCGTTAACGTGCATGAGATTTTGTTGCAGAACTACGAATTCTTGCTAGGATTACGTCATGTTGTCTGTTGATTTTTTTTTTTTTTTTCATCATATTTTTTGCGTTTTTTGTTTGTTTATTTTTTAATTTACACACATACTACAGTCAATGCTTCTGTAGTCACCATCTCCCCACCCCTCTCCATTTATCGCCGTGTTCAGTTTATGATTTAGATCAGCAAAGATAATTTTGTATTGTCATGATCTTTTGTTTATGTCTTATTTTTTTTATACCTCATTTTTCTTCGTGTAAATAATTCTTTGTGTCGGTCTCTCTTGTTCTTGCAGTTGCGCCGTGGCTACTCTGCCTCAGACAGTGAGGCAGCGGCAGCAGCTTCAGCAACATCATCCCCGCGGTCGGTAAGAACAATGTCATCGGACAGACCACCGCAGCAACCGTCACAACAACAGCAACAACAGCAGCAACAACAACAACAACAGGTGGCCCAAGACGCGCGCTACCTCATCTCCCACTACGACGACCCCAAAGTCAGGATGGCGGCCGCCGCAGCAGCATCGTATCCGTACTTTCTCCCTCCTACCGCCTCGGTGGCTCCGCATCTCGCCGACTACAGCAACGGGCACAGCCTCAATCCGGCTGCAGCGGCGGCACTTGTCTCCCCACCGCACCCCTCCTTCTTCTCCGCCCTTCACTTGAGCCCCCACGTCATGTCGTCGGCGTTGCTGAAGGGCTTAGGGCGCAGTTTGCCTCTGCTCCCCCCAGACTTTATGTCCCACCCCGGGGACATGTATGCAGCGGCGTTGCGTGGTGTGGGCATGGCGATGGGTCCCCCAGAGGCCCAGGACGCCGATGTCAAAGACGATCCCAAGGCGGAGTTGGAAGGCATGGACCTGTGGAAAAAATTTCATAGCATTGGCACAGAGATGGTGATTACCAAATCAGGACGGTAAGTTCATCAATATTGCATGTATACTTACTGATCTCATAATGTATGTCTATAGTTATTGTTGTTATAAACTTTGTCATAGCTTGTTGTTGTTGTTGTTTTAGTTTTCTTGTTGTTTGCCCTAGTCAGTGTTACTATCGTCGCTGTCAGTAAGTTGCATCGTTGTTAAGTGATATCGATATTGATTTTATCTTCCTTATCTAGCATGTAAAAATGAAATAAATAAATAAACAAGAAAACAAACAGATAAATAAATAAACAAACCTTGATTCATATGGAAAACTTGTCAGTTTATGATTCACATCAAATATGGTTGACATAAAAATAATAATATATATATTTTTTTTAAACCAGGGGTGGGAGATGGGGGGAGAAACTCAATTTTTCAGATCTAGATATCTTCTAGATCATCTGCACCGCCATTATAATCCATACACAACGAGAATTAGGCCAAATGACTTCCTGGCGATCATTAACGTGATGGATATTAAATCAATGCACAAACACCACGAAATATGAAAATAACAACCCCAACAACAACGAAATCAAACAAACAAAAACAGGTATGTTTCTTCAAAAACAACAACAGAAAGCCCCGACAATCGTTAGCATCATTATCTGAAGCGGTTTTAGTATGAATCAACCACCCAGAGACAAACCTAGAATGCCCATTTAACACCCAACACCTTGAATGTCTACGCTTTACTGTTATTATTATTATTATCATTATTATTAGCATATTTGTCACTATTATTGCTGTTGTTGTTACAACACTAATGGTATTGGGTGAGTAGTCGCAATAATAACCCACGCAGCATTAACTCTCATATCGTCTCCATGGACGAGCTATCTTATATGTGGGTGGCATTCGCTTTGTTTTAGGTTATCATCCCAACTGTTTATTTATTTATTTCCAAAGCTCATTTGATCGCTGTGTTGGAACCTGCAAAAACGCTTTTCACAGGAATGGTGAGAAAAATCAATATCAATGATAGAGAGAGAGAGAGAGAGAGAGAGAGAGAAAAAAAAAAAAAACAGAAAAGAAGGGGTCAAATACAAAATGCAATAAAAACTGCAAACATTATAATCCTCTGGGCTATAATGCTGGAACACACATACACACAAACAAACAAAAACATAGACCACACACACACACACACAAACATAAGCACATATATAAACAAAACAAAAACGTTGACACACACACATATACCAACAAAACAAAAACATATACATACACACCAACAAAACAAAAATACATACACACACCAACTAAAACAAAGACATACACCCGTAAACAAAACAAAATCATACACACCCACAAACACACACAAATAAAAATCAAATCAAACGAAACACACACACACACAGTCGCGCCGACACAAAGGCACCAGTGGAGCACATTTGAAAACAGAGACATTTTATAACCCAATTAATATCGCTGATGCAATTAGTGGGATGAAGGACAAGTGTTGGCTCTTGAATAATTTCTGACACCCCAGGCCCATAATCATAAGAATAATTTGCACTGTGAAAATGTCATCGGCTTGGTACAGCAATAACCATCGATTTTTTTTTTGTTTTTTTTGTCCTGTCTTTCTTTCATCCATTTTCGTTCTTTCATTCTTTTTCTTTCTTTCACTCTAAGTTCTTCTTTCTCTTTCTATCTAATGATCTTTTGTATCTTCTTTCTCATTCTTGTCAGAGTCATCTGTCTTCTTTATATCTCCCCCCCCCCCTTTTTTTTTAATATTATTTTCTTGACTCGTCTTGTTTGTTCTTGATTAAAGGGGGAGGGGGCATTTTTGTCGACGATTTCAGTGTTAATTGCTTGTGCCTGCACGGCATAAATCTAAATCACGAGTATATTATGCAAGTATGATAAACCATAAGAGATATCGATGTGATGAAACGCTCGTTATCTTGCCCCATGGTAAAACAGAATAGCAGTATATATAGATCTAGATCTAGATCTAACTTTTCATTACACTTCATTTGTATTACAGTGTCACATTTTTTCATTTATATATTTATTTATTTATTTATTTTAATCGCCATAGTTACTCCCAGGGACTCCCCACACAACGTTTTTACCATCAGGCTTACCACAGCAAAGGAAAGCCTGAAAATAGACGGTATCCCCAAAATACAGATCGATAAAATAAATATGAATCATTCACGCACAATCACTCACTGGTATCGGGGTAGGGTAATGACCTCTGAGTGCATTTCACGGGCAGACAGACCCAGGAAATGACACTATTACAACGGTACATTTATAATGATGTGTTATTAATTTCTTCACCCCCCCCCCTCTTTTTTTTTTTTTTTTTCGGAGTTTGTTCTCAACAGTGGAATAAACAGCCACATCTATGAGCCTTTCAAAGTTGGTTTCAATTTTTATTTTATTATTATTATTATTATTTAAATAATGATTTCAGTTCCAACGTTTGGGACAATTTTAAAAAGGCTTAATGAATGATAATTTTTGTATTTTTACGAAGCAAAATGGTATGATAAAATTAATAATGATTACATTATTGAACAAATACTGATGACAAACATTCTACTAATAACAATAATAATAAAAATAATAATATTATATAAAAAGAAATGTGTACTTGGTAAATATTCATGTATATATATATCTGTCTTATGAATATATACAACAAAGAAACACCATTATAATAATAATATCTGGTCTTTAAGTTGTTCTTTAACCTTTCCAATTATTTTGTAAAATTTGAAGCACATGATCACACACACACAGTATATCATACCAATTTTGGTTGTTACGGTTACCGTCTATAGATGTCTTTCTACCTCCTGAGGAACTTATCTCGATATTTTGGTTGTGGAAACTTCATTAAAATACACACACACACACACACACTCACGTTTAGGACACGTCATCCACGCATGATACATGTTGAAAACACATATGTTGGAGCCGGAGCGAGGAATTGGGAGAGAAAGGACGAAAAAGAAACAAAGATAAAGTGGAGAGAAAAAAAAAATGTGATTAAGTCTGAGCAATAATTGAGGGCCAAGTTTACGCAGATCCCAACACAGAAGCACTCATTTATTTTGCCAAACTTGGAGGAAAATGGCGAGGGCGGGAAACTTCACAACTTTGCGCACAACAGAAGCATTCAGAACTGGGCCTCATGCGTCGTCAGCTCCCCATTTTGTGTGCCCGTCCTTTGAGCTTGAAGATGTACAGAAAATGGAGGGCTCAGTATTTGATAAAAAAACATAGGCGCTTAACTCTGGATGTGCCAGGCTGAGAAACATTCCTTCTAGAATTTGATTTTGATTTTATGTATTTATTTATTTATTCTTTCCAAACTCCACGCAGAGAAGTGAGAAGTATGTAATATGACATTTGTTATATACTATATCATCTTTAGATGTAAATTGAGGAATGGACATTATTAATGTGTACATTATATCACATTCAGGCATAAATTAAGGAGTGGAAAATAATGTACCTGGTATTAAATCGATAAAAAAGAAAAACAAATTAATTACTTTTACTTAGATCTGTTATTTATTTTATGACCAGCCTTGCGTTGCATATTCCTTCATTTTCAAAGTACTAATAAAAATGCTCAATAGATCTAATAATAAAATTTAAAAAAAAAAAAAAAAGCAATAGAAACAAACTGGTAGATTGCATCACAGAGGGAATATAATGGTAATAGCAAATTCCATTCCCAGAACTTAATTACATTTCTTCTCCTCATTATCTTTATATTATAGCATTAGGAAGCTTCTGGGGCTATTAGGGTTAATAGTAAGAAAGAGAGGGTCCTAAGCAAGGGGTTTGTGTTGTAGCGAAACTGTTGGTTCACACGGCGAGCGCTAGGCCGAGGGCAGCAGCCCCAACTATGGTGTGAGACTCTTGTAGTGTAAACCAAGGGAAATCTGGGCACCTCAACCAAGGTTTCTCAAACTGTCACAATGCATGTTTCAAATTAGTGTAACGTGCATTCCCAGAGAGGTCAAACGGCAGAACTGTTTATATTCTGTTCAAAAGGTGACCTAAGTTTGATTGATTTTTCGTTGTTTTTTAGGGGGCTCAGCCCTGCTTGAATTGTGTACCAAGCATAAACTATCATGTTATAAGATTACATTCTCCATCTACATCCACTGATATTTATAAAGTTAAAACCTCGCAATCTAGTAAGAAAATTAGACGTCGTGACTGTCACCAGCTTTTTTGCAAGCAATGCTTCATATAGTTTAAAAATCTTTTGTCAGTGTTATTAGCTGCTGTTTTCTCATGTGTACCATTATTTTTGGTATAGCTCCTTGGAGAAGAACTCTTTAAATGTGCATAGAGGCTGTTGCGCTGTCGGGGCTTCTATTATAGCATTTAGCATTTTGTTATAAGAACGAGAGCAATAATGACACTTTATGCTATGGGGTGATAACTGTAATACAAACATCATGCCATTGCATTGTATATTGTTTGGAGATGATTGTCCATTGTAAACTCTGACGAAAGAATCTTGGACAAGATCAATCTCTGTAATCTTTCTACTGTTAAAGATCATTAAAGAAGCACTAGTGCTCCCAGCAGTTTCTAACCACAGTTTTTAGGGTTAAGGATCTTTGTGTCAGACCCACCTTGTTTCTGGAACCTTGATAGACTATATTGTAGTAATTTCCAAACGGGACTGAAAATCGAAATTTGCACAGAGCGGTAATGACAACGGTATTAGTCCTATTAAACAAAAATCTGTTGTCTCGATTGTTGCTCTGCTGAACAGGATTTCGAATTATTGTGGACTTTTCGTTATAATTGGAGAAACTCTTTATTGGTTTTAGATACATATCAGGGCGCAGAATGTTAGTATCTGGTCCTATATCCAATTTGGTCGCCATTAGAAAAACTACGGTTTGTCAAATCCATGGCATGTGAAGGATGGGTTGTGGGACTCAATCAGAGGCACACGTCAGAAAAGAAATCACGTTCCAGCTGTATAACAAATAAGAGAGCGTCTCGTCTAAGTAAGAAAAAAACTGAAGAGAAAGGAAGCTTTGGACAGGTCATAATTTATCACTGGGATTTCAAACGGTGATGACGTCAGAGAAGGGACACTGTACATTCATACCAAACAAACAAACAAACAAGCAAAAATATGGTCAAGGTGTTCCATTCTGTTATGTAAAGTGTTGAAAGTTTTGGCATGTCAATGCTTTGTCCATGTCGTAAAAGAGATATACACACGATAAAAACAAAATATCGGCGGCAAAAATCCACATAATTGGTGCATTTAGGGCATTTATTGTTCCCCCTATTTGCTTGTTTTGAGGACATAAAATATTCAGATAGAAATAAAAACAAACAAAAAATGAAATCAAGGGTAAAGAAAAGGAGATTAGTTCGGGTAGGTAGAGACGGGAAGGGCGGGTGAAGAGAGAGAGAGAGAGAGAGAGAGAAAAGAAAAGCTATAATATGCTAATGGTCCTTCTGATATTGCAAAATGATAGGTATGTGAAGATCTGGTGGGTAGTTCTCCCTCCTCTGCTGTTAATCTTATCAAGGGACAGGCTTGGAATTTATGACAGTAGCAGTTGAAATACAGTAAGGGAAGAAGTTACAATGGCTGTGTGAACTCCACTGAGCTAGCTATTGTATATTACACTCTGGTAGAAGATAGTCGATAGCGCGGCATCATTTCAAACCCATCTCTACCCACACATTGACAAAAACAGTTTATTTCACCAGACATTAGTTAGGTCTAGCCTTACTCCTCACCCATTCAAATACAATGACTTTTCATATTTCTGGAAAAGAATAACACACACACACACACACACACACACACATATCCATTTTACTCTTAGTGTTCAATGACAAACTGGAAAAACTAAATCGCACTTTAGCTCGAAGTTATAGGTGTTAATAGCTCCATAGTTGTTTTAAGTAAAGGACGTTTTGCCAGAGTACATTAGATCTAGATCTGACTAATGTGATGAAACCTTGAATGCATGTCAAGAATGTACACCTGTCAAAAGGAGTAGTGATAAACTCCTGGCGGGCTCTTTGGGGACTCCATTGTTGTAAACGTGTCTCAGAACCTTACAAGGAGGTGATGAAACCTTAACTGCATGTGAAGAATGCCAGCTCTGATAAATGGCCAGTGATATGCTAGGGGTGTTTTTATATTGCTTTACTTTACATGTACTTCTTTGGTACATATTTTACATGTACTTCTTTAGTACACCACTGCATGGTCACCCACTTCTCCTATTCTGGGTACGTGTTGCATCTGTTTGCATTCATGTTTTATTTATTCGTTCATTTATTTGTTTGTTGTTCATTTGTTTATTGAGTTGTTTATTTAGCTAGTTTTATTTATTTGTCTGTATAAAATTCCTTCCATCATTTCTATGCTCATTCACTAGCTGATGATAAATGAAAAATGGCACCGCCATCAAATATGTTTATTTTATCAGCATTTAATCACTACAAACACTAGGCGATTATCCGGGGACTAGCCTATACTGTTCGTTTTGTCTCGTTATTGTTATGATTTTTTTGCGTTTGATTTTGTTTTCTATCTGTCCTTAATTATTCAGCTTTATTGTCACACAGACTAAAATGCTAAAAGCTGTTAGAGAATGGGTCCTTTGGGGCACGGCAGTCTCAGAGCCGCTGCACATAGACCTACGGGTTCTAAGGCTAATGAAGCCAAGGTGCTAATGGGAGATTATGCCCCTTTTGTTTTGGTTGGCCGTTGGGGCCCGCGGTGCATGCGCAGTGTTGATACATGCCAGACACCGGCCCGGCCCCGCGCCGTTTACTCAACAGTAACTTTGTCCGCCAGACCGGGTAATTGCAAACCACTAACATTCGTTTTAATGGCAGACCTAAAAAGTAGGCCTTCTGTTTGTTTTGGTTTTCCTGGTAAAGTATCTGTTTGGTCATTTAATGTAGAGAAGGGAGAAAAAAATTTTTTTTTAAAATATGGAAATGGATTACACAATGAAAATTTAAAGTGAAAAAACTCTTTTTTTTTTTTTCTTCTTTTCTTTATGCCGATAGTGTCGACTTTATTTGTTTTCCGAGTGAAATACATGCATTGTTTTGAGTCCCAATTGTCTTTAGAAAAAAAAAAAGGGGGGGGGGCGAGGGGGATGAATGGTGATGCGGAGGAGGCTAGAAATGAAGGCTACTTTTTTTTAGGTTAAGGGGTGGAGATGGCTGGAGGGAGACTTAACTATTTGTTTGTTTTAGTTAGAGAAGTGGGCGGGGTTGTGACCTGGTGACCCCTGACCTTAATTACATCACAGTTAGGGGGGGGGGAGGTAATTGTGGTCCCATTAGTGTCAGCTATACTAATTGCTCAGCGTGACTGTATACGCTAGGAGGGGGGGGGGGAAGTGAGAACTTCAAGAGAGTTCATGCATACTGTTTAGAAACAATGGTATCTCGAACATTTGTAGTGTCACTTTTAATCATCATTGTCTTTAAAAACAAAAAAAAAAACTTCTATCCGAGTGTTCCAAACACTTAAAAACACTTTTCACTCGTACTATTTCAAACGTCCTGTTTGACTGAGCGATTCTGCTATGTTATTGCTCAATCTTCCTCTTAAAGAGTGCCGATATTGAACTTTGTACATTTGCTTCATTACTTGTTATGATAGAATGGCTGTCCTAATTTCGGTTTATTTTCCAAGGATAGTTTTTTTATTCTGAGAACGAACTGGGATTTCACAATTTAATCTGATGAAATTTTAACACAGGGGCTATTCAGTGTTCTAGATTTGCACAGGGGCTATTCAGTATTCTAGATTTGAAGTATGAATTTCTGAAGGACAATACAAATTGGCAGAAATATTCTGAGTGCTGAGTGACCGATTAGGTATATAATTGTCCATAAATTTTCATTCATTCAGTCATTTATTTATTCATTCACTCGCTCTCACTCACTCACCCCACTCATCCTGCATCCATCCATTAATCCGTCCATCCATCCACCCACCATCCACCTATCAACCTATCCATCCATATACCCATTCCAGTTTGCATATCAGATCTGCATTACACATCAGAATGTCTAAATTAACTGAACAATCCAAGAAGCTAGGAAAAAAAAAAAATTATGCTTGCATTCTGATGGCGGTCCGGAGTACAGACAAACTGATGTAAAACGTTACACCCATTATTCGATAAGCTCTGACGCCTAGCTTGCTGTTATCCCCCGGGCCTATGCTATCAAACACCACTGTTGCCAGATTTCCTGCATTTTTCGCATCTTACGTTCCTCAAGATAGCGGCGCCTTCTCGTGACAGAACGCCGTATGTCACATCATGGCGGGTTGATTAGAAATAAGATGTTTAGATGGATGGATGGACGGACGGACGAACGGACGGACGGACCGATAGATGGACGGGCGACTGGGGAGAACCATGGACGGACGGATGGATGGATAGATTGACTGACCGGTTTAGGGAGATAGGTGGGTGAGTAGAAGGTTAAACGGAAAAGATAGGCGCCAAATAAATAGACAAGAAATATATTCATACAAGCATACACATAATTAAATATTTGAACGAGTCACTTTATAATAAAAAAAATATTTTAAAATTCCATGTCGTCCAATGTGGCATAAATTGCATTAGTTTGCCATTTGTTTTCCATGCTTTCACAATGTGAGACCTCGCTGTTACCATTCTTTTGTCATGCTTCAAACAGAAAGGTAAATTTCACTGCATGCACTCAGAAAGACCTCCCGTTGCCCAAGCAAGTATGCGATACAGCGGTGTCAGAATAATGATACAGAGACTGACTGTCTAGTGCGTAAGAGGGGAGACAATCTCTTATGCGTAAGAGGGGAGGCAATCTCTAATGCGTAAGAGGGGAGGCAATCCTTAATGGGTGCAAAAGTTTTTATTTTTTTATGAATTTTTTTTTTTTTTTTGTAGCCGGAGACAGGGGATGGCGACCTGTCAGTCAAACTTTGTATTGTTGTTGCTGCCTGTTATTTCCATCATTAATGTCGCACAATAATGTTGTCATTTTTATTCACCACTGCTATCGTCATATTGTTATCTACATCATCGTCTCTCCCCAAGTCTTGCCACTGTGGCAGCAGATAAAACAGTTGCTGTTGAGGAGTATAGCACTCCATGATGTGAATGTCGCGACCGATACTTTTCTTTCTTTCTTTTCTCCTTACTTTCATTCATCTTTCTTCCTTTCTTCTTTCTTGCTTTCTTTCTTTCTTCTTTATTTCTTTCTTCCTTTCCTCTTTCTCTCCTCCTTTATGACTATTTCTTCCTTTCTTTCTTTGTTTTTTTCTTTCTGTCCTTCTTTCTCTCTAAACCTGAGTTCTTTAATTTTTTGTTTGTTTGTTTGTTTTCGTTATTCCTCCTCCTCTTCTTTAGCTCTATCATTTTCTCCTTCTTCTATTTGTCCTTTGTTTTTAAACTTCTTTCAATGCCGGAAAAGACCCCGCTAAATTAAATAACTAGAGCAATAAACCTGCCTTGCCGCTACTTTCTCTTCCTGTCAGCATCTTAATTATTAAATAATGTATATAGATGTGCTGGGTGATAGACGCCCATCCAATGTCTAGTAAATGCAATACATGTACTCTGTTCCTTCCGTCGACGCCTACACCCGTTTGTTGAGAGGACTCTTGTGTGAGAAATGGCATCTGAATCTATCTATCTATCTATCTATCTATCTATCTATCTATCTATCTATCTATCTATCTATCTATCTATCTATCTA
>JBCAUA010375193.1:0-18450 GCA_038406235.1 Peronia verruculata | reverse complement strand
TCCTGTCAGTTCGGATTTGGCGGAGCCAAAACCTTAACAGCCACTACCACGAGAAGGTAGGAGTCGGAACTAGGGAGGAGACCTCCCTTGGCTTATAGTGGGAGCTCAGGTCGAAGCCCTTGCTCCCCTTATGCCTTCACACACCAACATCATTAGGCAAACCACGTAGAGCTACCTAAAGGGCCAATGAAGTGGCTACTGAACTGCTCAGCTGCATACATTTTTGTTTTACAACAATCAAATGATTCAACAGTTTGTGAAATCATCATGACAGTACCAACATTACGGCTAATGCTATTTGAAACTCTGAATGGCTTAAATTTAACTGAATGTTTAAAACGATGAGCAGTATAAACATTTCAAGTTCCATAGGATATTTCACAGAATGTTTTATCAACACTAACAGAGTTGTGTTATAGTATGGGAAACAAAGAAATACAAAATGAAGTCTATATAAATCTAAAGGGATGATCTGGTTGGTAAGAAGATTTACCTCATCCTTTGTGGCTATTTTAGCTTCCAGCATGCCCTTGTAGGATTCTAGCTTGGACTCAATGCCTGCCCGCTCAGCACTGAGGGTTTCATTGATAATTTCCAGCTGCTTCTGAACATCTTCCAGCTCTGCCTTGGTGTTGTCGTGGGCTGCCTGCTCCTGTAGCAGGGCCGCATTGGCTGCATCCAGATCTGCCTTGTCTGCTTGCTAGATGTGACAGGGAGACAAGTTTGAGAAATTTCATAGCAGCATTGTATAAAAACTAAGTGAAATACACACGTGAGTTTGGCAGAATACTGAAAATATCCACTAAACTTTGGGTCAGATCCCACTAAATTTGTATTCTATCTGCAGATGAGAAAAAATATTAACTTCTCAGAAACTTAATTGAGAATGTTGTCTTGAGATGTACACAGTCAAAACTGATTTCTTATGAATAAACATGCAATTTTCTTCTCAAAAAAAAAAAAAAAAATTAAAAAATGAGGCTTTCAAGCCTTTATTTCACTGTACCCTGTGTCCAATTAAAGAGGTGGATTATCAATGGATTTTGGACTTTTGCTAAATTTCATCAATGATTTTACATCAATTTACAAAATATAACTGGGAAAAACAAGCTTCTTGAGAATTGAAGGAAATTCAATTAAACAAAGGTGTACATATTTGCAAGTGAGTAGACAGGACAGAATTGCACAATTTTGATATCTCAGGTCCTTTTGATCTCACACTCTCACAATCTTCTCACACTGTAGTCAGTGTGAAGTCACAAAACAACAGCAAACAAGTAAATATGTGTCATACAACTATTGAGGGACCAGGACAAAAGTTAAACAACTAATTATACTTGCATTTTAAAGCTGGGTGTGACCAAATGACAACGGTCAGGAGTCCAGAATAATAAGAAAAAAAAAATGATATCTATCTGAGCACTGTGCACATACATCATCGGATCCTCCAACAAGCACTGCTGCTCCAGCCACAGAGAGATCAGCCAATCGGAGTCTGAGTTCCTCTACTTCCTGTTGACTGGACTCAAGTGCTGCCACCACCTCCGGGTCCGGAACTTTCACCTGGAACCAATCAAGATGACCCTCTTTGTTTATTCTATTCGTTCCTGAAATTCTAAAGTTTACTTTATCACCTATTTTCATATTGAAATCAGTAAGCTTTTTACAGTTGTTGAAAGGCAAATGTTGAACTGTTCTTGAGATTTTGATTTGTTGCTGAGCTAAAGTTGTAATGGTCAGTTGGAAGGATTTGATATGAGAGTTAAATATTTAGTGATAAAGGATTTGATGGTAAAAAAGTTTACTTTTAATTCTATGGACTCTTGCATGACACAGTGTATTTTCAGGAAGCGGAGATAAGATCAATGCTACTGAAATGTGGTTTTTACTGAGAAGTACTGAAGCTCATCTTGAAAGATAAAAAACAAATGAGGTAAAGTAAAATGATTCGCTGCAGAAAGACAACTTTCATTTTACATGAACAGGTTTTTATTTGACTGCAGTTACATCCAGTCGATGCTTATCAGGAAAAAGATTTACTTAAGCATAAAAAGAGGCAAATGAAGGTATGGAAAGTCAGAGGTCTACTCTGGGAAACATAAGATAGTTGAGCTTATTAATCAAGAGATTATCTCCATCTTGGATGAAAATGGCAAGAGGAGATATGTATGGCAATATGGAAGACCTGCGCTTTAAGAAAATAATGCAAATCAGCGAGGGACAGAAACATTGTGTCACCGGTTATTAAAATCGATTCATCTAAGGTTGACTTTTATCAAAATTATAACAAAAGTATAATTTTAACATCCACGCCCTTACATGGCAATTCTATAACTAACTACTTCTAACCTAGCTATTGATTCTTACATAAAATTATGGTTTCTTTGAAAAAAATAAGAAGAACAGCTTCCTTTGTCTTATTACTAAGAGTCTGTATGAAATAATGCTAAAATCTTATTTCACATCACAACAGATTGAACATAAAATTCTGAATATATGTGTGAGTAGAGACCTCCACTGTCTGAATTTGCGGTTCCTGAACCACTGCAGCAGCCGCAATCTCTGGAACAGGGGGAGCAACTCCAGATTTCAACTGTGTCAGAGTTTCTTTTTGTTGCTCAAGGGAGGTAAGCATCTGTGTAGCTTCTTCTTTCTGCACATAGAGCTCCTTCACAGAGTCAGGCCTGGGTCAAATAATAAAAAGCTCAACCTTTTTCGACAACGTATTTTTAAATTAAACATTAAACTAATGAGACAAAATAATATACAGCCTTAAAAATTATCTCCCGACAAACGGGGGATTGTCATGACCAGTCTTATTATTTCCCTTTGCCAGACATAACGGACGTTGAACAAGCAATAGTGAAGTTAGTTAAAGTTGGGAATGTCACTGTGGGGTTCTACATTAAGACTGTGAACTAGATTTTAACATTTACCATCAATTCATATTTCCATTTCAGCCCTCAAGAAGATTTTGGAAAATGCAACTGGTGAAAACCTTATGATATTATGATAATCAAATGGAAAAGCCGAGTATGCTATACCATAATCCTTATCATTTCTGATATCAATGTAGAAGTTTCATTCTCACTTATCATCTTCTGATGGCTGTCGTTTGTTCTGCTTCACAAACTTCTTTTCCCAGTCATCAATTTCTCCCTGCAATCTTTTCTGCTCTTCCTTCATCATATTCTCATCGTCCTTTGTCTTCTCCAGATTAGCCTGGAAAAAAAAAAAATCCCATAGGATCAGGTTTCTGAATACGAAGTTAAAGAAGGGTTATGAAATATTTACTTCTTTAAGCTCCTCCACTATTAAAGTCCTTTGTTTCCAGAGTACAAGTCATCTTTATAGCAGAATTGTCACCGACTGGCAAGTTTTCCTACAACTTGGACAACATTCAATGACTGGAAATATATTACGAGTAAACGAGTACGTTTAGAATTAAATTTTACAATTATACGATATACTATGTATACCTATGACATTTAGAGACCACATAAGACTAAAATGTTTAGGGTGCATTGTGTAACCCTCATGATAAACCACTTTGTACTGCAACAAATGCAAATATCTCTCGACAAGTCAAAATGAGATGTAAGTTGCTTGATTAGAACTGAGAAATCAGGCTTTGAATGTGATTGGAAAGGGGGGGGGGGGGGGGTTAATGCACAGATGAACAGTGTGTTCATTGTTGAACAAGACAGTATCAATCTTACCCTCAATTTGTTAATATTTCTTCATTAAAATCGGGTTTTTATTAACTAGGTATCTAGGTATGTAGATTTGTGCGTTTGACTGTCCATTTAAACTCAATTTTTCTGGAATTTAATTCAGTACAGCGGGTCCCTTCTTGCTTATTTAAACTGCAATACAGGTATCTCAGAACTTTTTTCACTATCTGAATGGATGTTCCATAAGCTTTCACACAAAACCAAAAACCCTATATAGTGAAAAACCAGTACACGTCTCATTTTGACTCGCTACAAGACAAATATCACTTGTTCTCGTGTAGCCCATATGCTAGCTACCTTTAAGAAAGGAATGAAATTAAATATATTATCTTAGTAAAAAGGAAGGAGAAACTGAAAGAATAAGAAAAAGCAATAAGATGGTACATTAGAAATAAAAGTGACAGAGACAAAAATTTCTGGCCGGAATTTAAAACAAATAATCAAAATAAAAAAGGTTCAACAGATTCCAACCTCGGCAGCTGCCTTAGTCTCTGGTGAGGTTACAGCCACCACAGCTAGAGCTTTGTACTGGTTTTCCAAGGCAGCAAATCTTTCTGCCAGATTGGCTGTTCCTTGCAGTTGATTTTTGAGTGCCTCATTGGAGGCAGCCAGTTGGGCATTGTCCTGAGAGAGAATAAATTGGAAGCAAAAATAAAAGCCACTGAGGAAAATACTTGAAATGATTTTGTATCTTGTGGGATAACTGATCCATTCTTTAGCAAAGATTGCTGGGCATTAAATGATGGGCCACAATCACACCAAACATTCTTTTGAGATGTGCTTCAAAATGGTTTTTTGAAAAGAATCCTTCTCTGGCTCGACAGTTTCAAACACACGTTTGGAAATCTTATCTATTTTTGTCTAATGAAGGTGAAATCAAAAATATTATGAAGAAATCAAATAACAAATGTTGTTCTATAACAAATACTGTTCCTTCCTATACAAAACTTACTGCTGCACAAAAAAAAAAAAAAAAATGAATGGAAAGTTAATTGCTTCAACTGAAAATATGCACTTCATCCTGATTATTGAAGGCTGATTATAAGACTTTTTTTGTTTCGTTTTAGATCTTTCTGATAATACAGTTGCAAATATATCTTATGTGAAGTTTCAGGGTTGTCAATCAAGAAAAGTTGATACTGAGGTAGTTCAAGGTCAATCACATAAATGAGGGATTGCCACTAACAGTAACACTCTGGTTTGTGTACATGCTCTGTGACTGTCAACAGCTCTTGATGAATGATTAGCCATCAGAATGAAAGCAAAGTCATATGTGGGCAATGATCCCTTGGTCATGTGACCCACCTTGAAATACCTCATTAACATGCACAAAAATTTTGTGGGGTTTTTTTTTTTTTGTGATTAGAGTATAAAGTAAACCTGTCACCCTTCTGAGATCAATATGACGTTCAATGACATTGCAGAGAAAAAAACTTTTTTTTTTTTAATTTTCAAATCTATGTAATTTCAATCAAACTTGACAACCAAAGACTTAAGTGACAGAAAACTCCATACCACCGATGTGTGGCTAATGCTAAAAATAGACAAGATGTGAAACGGGTGAACAGCCCGGCCAGTTGTGACAGGAGCACGGAGTGAGTGTGGTGAGATGGCCAACCAATCGACAGCAGGCTTTTGCTTGTCAACAATTGTGGAAGAAGCAGAAAAAGAAAACATCGCAACACCGAGAGATGGCACACAGCCCTTTAACCTGAGGAGTAAGAGCAACCCGCCCTCCCCCGTTCAAATTTTTTAGGCCCTATTTTTTTTTTTTTCACCCACCAAGATAACCACCACCAGTAGTTCAAAGGCATGACCAAACTACTGCACAGTACCACTGGTGTGTTGTCAGCACCTACCAGTCTCAGCTGTGTGACTTCTTCCTGCAGTTTGTGTACTTGATCAGCCCAGTGCTTGTTGTCTCTGCTGTCAGAGACAGGGACTGGCACCGCAGCCACCAGGGAGACACTGTCTCTTCTAGCACTCTGTTTCACATACACAGGAAACAAAAGACTTTTCATGAACATTTTAGCTCTGCTTATATACTTTGTATGTCATGTTAACAAAGTTTTTGTATTGACACATTACCAATAAGATACTTCTTGGAAACTAGCTTAAAATACATCAGTGAACAATATCTAAAAATAGTTTTATTAAAAATTGTAAGCCAAATGAAACTGGTGTAAATTAAATCAGAATTTTCATTTGCAACAGTAAGTTCTAGGCTGTTCCACAAAAATTATTCCTAGCAGGAAAAGAAATCATCAGATAAAACAATAAAATTATCACTTCGCAAGTCTGAGATAGCATGTTTCAAAATTCTGCCATATACATTTACGTTCAGCCGATAAGAATGAAAACTTACTACCTACACAGAACAGCATTTATCTTAAAGCCTTGTTCTTCATTTGAAATGAAATGGTGCTAATTATAGAATCTTTCATGAAGTTTTTTTTTCTGTTACTGCAGTTTAATCTGATCTAAATTATTTCACACTCTGTTCTGTAACAAAATCCTTACCTCTCCCACTGGCTGTATCTCAGCATCAACACTTTTTCTTTGTAGATTGCTCACTTCCTCTTTCAGTGCCTGCAAGAAAATTAGAGCAACTTCTCTGTGAGGCATCTTACAATAACACACGACAACAGTAATATCAGACAAAGCAAACTGATTTACATAAGAAATGTCACATAAATACATTTTATGTTTTGTTATGTAAGAGACATTATAAACTCTATTATATATCTGATGGCTGAACACTTAATAATACTTTTCTACATTGCTGTATTGGATCAAAACACAATCTATATACCATATATGATGTATCATATTGAGGAATGCATACCTGGTTTTCATTTTGCAGCCGTGCTAATTCTGCTGCACCTGATGAAGGAAAAAGAACAAACTCATATTTAACACAATGTAAGAGGAAAATCCGTGTGGAATTTTTATCTGGACATAAAATGACATGCAGTGATAAATATGGTGCAACAATATGTTCTGAGCCCAGGGCAAATGAATAAAAAATCATGCTGGGGGCTTTCAAGTTATGCCCGTTTTTAACTATTTTCTGACTCAGATACCAAATTTTTCTTTTTATCAGGTTAAAAAAGGTTAAGTTTTCATTCTGGGAAAAAAGAAACACGTTGGTATCTGAGTCGGAAAATAATTAAAAACAGCCGTATATCAAAATCGCTCAACGCAATTTCCAGCTCATTTGCCCTGGGTACAAGACGTTTGTAACAGCATTCTGTACAGCAAAGCCAATGCCTATATTTTTATATTTATGATTAATCTCAATCAGGAAATAATATGCAATCTTCAATCCGGTATGCACTGACAGTTTCAATTATGCGTGTGTTGATTTTCATGTAATATTCACCATTAATATATGTCTCCCGGCCAGAGCAAATGAATTGAACGTCAATCACGGAGATTTCAAGTTACAGAAATTTTTAACTATTTTCTGACTGAGATATCAAAATTTTTTAAATTCTTTTCTATAAAATGAAAATTCAGCCTTTTCTAACCTGAAATGAAAAATTTGAATCTGAGAAAATAGTTAAAAACGGCTGCAATTCATGATTGCCTGGAGTGATTTCTGACTCATTTGCTCTGAGCGCATGACAAATCTGCTTTTCATAAAAAAATGCCTTTCGAGTCATATCCACTTCTTTGAATCGTGTGTAATAAATTAAATTATCATGTTTTTCATTTCAAATGACTGGAAATATTCCTTTACTTATTACAACTGCTGTCATGAACTAGAGAAATGAATTTGCTATACTGGAGGGAAAATGATCACCCAAAACAAGATTCAAAGAATAGATTTGTTATGTTACTGAAAAGATCTATTGGTACTACTTATGATTTACCTGCTGCACCAACGGCAACTGACAGCTCTGTCTTCAGGGCAGCCTAGATTGTGAAAGAAAAATCATATATATTCTAAAACATATACATAGAAGAGGTTCATTACTTATTAAGCAGCAATATACAGTATGAACAGAAATGAAGTCCATGATATGAACAAATACTTATGTCGTGCGCCCAGAGCAAATGAGTCAGGGGTCGTTCCAGGTGAATGTGAGTTACGGCCGTTTTTAACTATTCTAAAAACTCAGATACCAATTTTTTGTTTTCACGTTAGAAAAGGTTGAATTTTTGGTTTAAGGAAAAGAAATAACAAATTTTGGTATCTCAGTCAGATAATAGTTAAAAACAGCCATAACTTGAAATCTTCTGGCAATAGTTGCCATGGGCGCGAGACATATATTACAACTTTTGCTGTCAAACCTCCAACCATAAAGAGATAATTTTTCTGGGCTTTGCATGGCTACAGTAAAACCTCTAGTCATTGAAAAGAGAAAGGTTTTTGGATGTTACATGGATGTTTGACTGTCAACAAATTACTGAAGATTTCAACATATGGAGACCACAGAAACAGCTTGCCAGTTGTTCCAGCAAATGAAAAGCCAACACTTTCTAATATTTAACTGGTAATAACTACCTTTTTATCTAAAGGTATATCTGCCCCTTGCCTGAAGCAAAACAATACCAAAGAATGGCAGCACTTTATTCAGCAGGCAGATGAACATTTTCATTTTTGTTCCGCATGCAGAGATATCAAGTTTTCAGCAGAACGTATGTATTCATTTAAGGAACTAGAATAGACCATTCCAAATTAACCTTGAGTCCCAATGAAGCAAGTATTCACCAACCCTTAGGAATAAAATTTCATTCAACCTGCCTTTATAAAGCAATTGTTACAAAACAATGCCAAGGAATAGCAACAACCAAAAACTTGCCCAGCTATGAACTGTCTGGTTTAATCATACTGGGTAACATAATGAAAACTTTGATATAAGTTTGAGCAAAAGATATGAAACTGTGCTGTGGGATATTTCTCTGAATATAACCAACAGATTGATTGTCCATATACTGGGTTTCTGAGAAAACATGAAGATGTTATGGCAATGACTGTGTCACTGTGACCCTAGCAAGTAAGCTCATGGGATGTATTATCATAAATCCTGTTGACAGAATTGTGTTAGTTATAAATTTTGGATAAAATTCAGTAAACAGATTTAAATGAACTAAGACCAGAAAAATCCGGGTTATCTATATAATAGAAGCTTTGCTATTTAAACTGGGATAATTCTTCCTACAAGATAAAGCAGAGATCATCCTGCTTACTTAGGACTGAAAGACATTGAAAAACAAAAAATTCTTCCTTGTCTCCCTGAACAAATTCCCATAAGAGGACATCACAGGGCTGAGAAGAGATCACTTACCACCTCAGCATCCATCTTCTCCATGTCAGTCTTTGATTGGGACAGAGCTTCATTTTTTTCTTCCAGCAGTTTTGTGTTCCTCTCATTCAAACTCTGCAAAAAGTTCACAAAAAAAAAAAATAATAATAATAATAAAAAAGACAACCATGGCTATTACTTGAAGATCCAGTTGTCTTAATGCACTTTAGGCTAATTCTTCATGGTGGCTTTTGAAATGATTTTGAAATAATGTTTTGAAGAAAGTTCATCTAAGCTCAAGAAGAAAACAATAAATTCTTTAAGCATGCAACACCCACTATCTAACAAATAACATTCTATCAGTAGGCTAATAGATTTAATGTTAAACACACACAAACCTTGAAGTGACTAAAATCTAAACATGTATATTCATTGCGATTCAGCATGATACTGAAGCTGACTGGTTATTTCTGACCTCACTATATTCTCAAAAAGCAACAACACAAGTACACAAACTGAAAGTTACTTATTTTCTTTATAAGAAATATTCTTTTAAATAATTGTACTTTACTTAAGATTCTACTCTGTCCTTGAAGCTCACAGGCAATGACATTCAAAATATTGTTGCAACAAAGAGTTCTTCTCCGTCATCTTTGCACCAAGTTGCCTCAGAATGCTTTCCACCTTCTACTTTATATCAAACAATTACATTTTTGTCTTAGAATGTTGGAAGTTAATTTTAAAGAGAAAAATATGATGTAAGTCTCATTTTTTTTTTTTTAAGCAGAGCATGAGTTTCCAGATGGAGATTATGAACCAGCAATGACATAAATGACAAACAGATTTTCACCTCAATTTCTTGCTTCCATTTTTCTTCATTAAGCAGCTCCTCTTGTCTGTGTTGTTCTATATAGAGTCGACAGGTGTCCAGCTTACCTGCAAATTTGTCTCTGTACTTTGCCACAAAGGCCATGAACTGAGTCTGGTGAACAGATATTCAATGTTATCTTATCATTTGAATTCCACACTTGTTTAATCTGTTTCCCCTTGGATGATACAGGTAACGTTTAACCTCTTCATCTCTCCCTTAACATATTAAGTACATCCTAATATGACTGGGGGCAAATGGTCTATTGGCATATAGTGCATGTCACTGTAAAACACATCAATAGTACATCTAAACCAGTCATATGATGACGGATGTTGTATGTGGAAAAGAGCAGTGAAGGGGTTTTAATCTCAACAGTCATGAAAACTGTATTATAATCCAGTGGTGATTCTGCCCATTTTTGGAAACTTTCTTAGCACTGGGGCAGGGAAGTATGTGTAGCAGTGAAGAGGTTGAGAGCAAAGTCCAAACTCTGATATCTCACAGACTACAAATGATATGGATGTCACTGTATGCCAAACACAAGACATCCCTGAGATATTACCCAAATGAAAAAAGACATTTTTTGGTATTCTCTACTGATGTTTCTATATGTTCTCATAATGTTGACCATTGCTACAATCTATTTGCTTGAAGTAACTTAGAACTAAATGCAGTTACTCTAGACTGACAGAAATTTTACTGAAATGCTGCTGCACAATAGAGTACTTTGGATATAGCATTCTAAAAGTAAAAACTAAGCAAAGGCAGAGGTGAAACAATTCTACTGAATCCTGTTTTTGAAAGAGAATATTTTTTAAAACCACACTATTTTATTGTACAGCATCATTCAGAATGTTTGTAATGTCATGAACAACAATGCAGAATGGAAAAAATTCTTTTGACCATTTTTCTTTCTTGCATTAAAATAATTTTAATTGTCTTTTTTTTTTTTTTGGTTGTATTTTTTGTATCTGAGTTTATGATAATATTGATATCATCTTGCTTATCTCAGGTAAGGAAGGAATACTTTACTAAAACACTATAAAAATGCTTCATATAGAGAAAAAAACAAAAAACAAACAAACCTGGGACTCTCCTTCCAGTGAGCGATAATGTGCCTCGATGTCATGAACAATACGAATGTGCTTTTCCTTCATGGCTTTCATATCCTCAGTAATGCGCATGATACAGCCTCTTGCGTACAGGTAGGGAATATAAGCATTCTGCTCTGCCTTGTGCCCTGATTTCAAGCTGAGGGCATCTGATAAAAACAGCACATTAGATGACTATCCAATATTTTTGAAACAAATGTGACATGAATTCTGCCAATGAGGATTAGTTTGACCAATCATTTTTACGTTCTTCTGCCAGACACTAGTGGTGTTGAACAAGTAGTACAGTGAGAAGGAAATAATCATTCTATGCTTAAACCATACAGGACACAATTTTTTTTAAAATTCACCATGAATTGTAAATAAATGTTTTCTTTATATCATAATAATTCCATCAAATTCTTAGGAATGAATCTTTCAAAAGACAAGAAAACATGATTGTACTGTATCGTGGAGCACAAGATAACACAATATTGAAAAACACTGTGATAGGGACCCTCTTAGAGGGTTGAGTATGAATGAGGTTTTCCCATACCCTGCCATTCCACAGATAAGAACTCAAATAAGGGTCTCTTGGATAGAGGTTAGTAGAATGCTGAGACAAATCAACAATTTTCCATGTTGACTTTAGCATCCATAATAATGTACAGATAAATGTTTCATCATTTTGATGACAATAGGCTTGATTTTTATGCCCTAAGGTGGTTGACTTTTGTCTTCTCATCTTTAATTTACATCCAAATTGCTATGAACTATTTTTTTTCTAGAGAGTGCTTAAAAAGTTCACCTGGGAAAATTGTTTACCTGTTGTTCAAATTTTCTGAACAGTTTTCCTTTCTCTAAACTGCATGTTCATTACCGCTTGTGTTTGACCAAGGGAAGTAATAGGGCTGGTCGAAACTAAACCAGTTTGCTCTGTATTGGGATTTTATGGTGCATCAACATGATCAGGGTTATATTGCACTTAGCACAATGGAATCCAATGAAATATATGGAAAGTAGAGACACAGAAAAAAAAAAAAGGACAACTGAATACATTGGGTTCACTGTCTATTGCTAGGGCAGAGGAATGAGACATCAGATAGTGATGAAGAAAAAGAGCTAGTGACATCTGTTTGCTGTTATAGAGAAATACCATGTAAAAAAAATACTGATTGGGGAACTGGTAAAGATAAGGAGAGTGAGATAAACATCTCCAGATGGGTGAAAGACATATATGTCTTGGGCCCTGGACAAATGAGTTGGATGTCGCTCCAGGCGATCATGACTTATGGTCGTTTTTAACTATTTTTCAAAATCAGATACCAAATTTTATTTTTTCAAGTTAGAGAATGTTGATGTTTCCTTTTGTGGAAAACGAATAGAAAATGTTGGTATCTCAGTTAGAAAATACTGAATAATGGCCCTAACTTGAAATCTTCCATTGCAACTTCAACCCATTTGCCCTGGGCATGAGACACATAGACCAGTGACGAGAAAATCGCAATGGCCATTTCACAATCCATAACACAATCTGCCAAACTTACAATTTAATATCAAAAGCCTACAATTAGCAACAAAAGAAAAAATTATTATTCTGATACGTTGTTTTCATGTGGCTTTAAAACTATCTGTGTAAAACAAAAAATGTGAGAGGAACACTCATTATTCTTACCAGAAGGTACCAATGGTTTCTTTTGTTGGGGATCTTTTGCACTGTTTTTGCTTAACCGGGAGACTCGGCTTGCTGCAGAATCTACAAAATGATAGACAGTTTGATAAAACTGATGACATATAAATGCGGATAAATGGCAAAATTTGAAGCAACAGTGAAAAAAAAAAAAAAAACAACTGACAAATATATGATTTTACTTCTTCTCTTTTTGAATCATAAAATCATCATAATCACAAGAGTAAAGCAGCATGAAATGACTTCCAATACTAATCAATATATCAAATGAGAAAAGCTTGTTGATCAAAGTATGATGGGATTTACCAAAAAAAGAATTGTGTGCTGTGTTGTGGCTGTGCACTGACCTGAGTTTGTTTTGAATTTTGTGACTGCATCAGCAAATGAGGAAACTGAATCTAGCTATCATGAGCCACAATACCATCTTCAAGAACAGAAATGACTTACTTTAGACTGCTTGTTTCTTTACTGTGTAATCATATTTACTATCTATTTCTGTGTAACAAATTCATTACTTCTCTTTATCATTGTCATCATTATATGAAAGTTTTTCTCTCACCTGGTCTTTTTTTGTCCGTCCCATTTTCAGACCAAGCCTCTGAAAAAAAAGATTTTAAAAAAATTAATCAAGGAATAATTATAAAATTGAAAGAAAGTCACATGCAGTGGTGTGCATTCAAATCCGCATTTCAGGCTGCAACTTTCCAAATAATAAATAAAAATCTTCTTTCTATTGCAATAGCTTATTAAATACATTAATTTACATAAATGTCTAAGAAGCTATGAAATAAAAAATGTGAAAAGCACCTGAAAACAAGACACAATGCATTGACAGGAGCTTAAATTAGGAGTTAACATTATTATACATTACATAGAACTCCACGATACTTTTCCTTGCCCAAAATAAAATATAGAGAGATCTTGTGTACTCTAACTTTCATGCATATAAAAAGCAACTGTTAAAGCAGAAAGAGGAAAGTCCTTGGGAAAAATGTTTAAATCCACAACATCTTTTTCTAAAGACATGCCGAGAAATAAGAAACTAAAACTTTTTAAGATGTTGACAATAAGAGACACAAAATATTACAGCAAGACGTCTCATTGTTTTCTTTTTTCTTCTTTATTTGATAGCGACCTCTTCACCTAATTGAGTTATAAAAATCTTCTGCTTTTTTTTTTTTAATACCAGTACTGAAAAGTTTTAGAAATAACTCAACAGTAAATCAAAACCAAAAAGGAAAGTGCGTGACATGTGAAAGCAAAGAGTTAGAGAATGTCCTACCTTTAACTGGTGTGCCAGATCGCAGTGATGCAACACTGCCAGGATTTGAAAGGTCCCCAGATCCAGAGGGCAAAGGCTCTACTTTGTTGTTTGGGAAAGGGGAAGGGCTGCGTCTACGCTTATATTCAGGGGATGCCAGGATATCTTTCTCATTTTGCAAGCTGCTCGTTTCTGCAGGAGGAGGACTCGGTGTATCTGATCGTTCCTTCTCCCTCCCTGCATCTTTCTGGTTCTCCTCTGGGCCATTGCTCTGAACCGTTATGATTCCTGATGGCTGACCATGACCGGACGGCTGAAGAAATATACAAACATAATTATATCACATCATATCAATTTTATACAGGAATTCATACTTTTGGGCAATCTTATCTATTCAGTTCATTAACGATTAAATGATCAAAGTTTGAAAAGATAATATTGAGATTGCCTTACCTCATTGAGATCAGTCATCAATTTTCGCTCAGAAGTCGCCTCTTCCAGTTCACCATCTACAAAGTGTAATTCAAAAGTGCAGAGAAATCAATAAATTTACTGGTGTGGTACAGAAAAAAATCACAAAATTTACTAATGCCACCAACATACAGGTATTATGGTGACGAACACTGATGACTGGATAGACAACATACCGCTTTAGGGACTACTCTACCCAAATCTTAACCCTTACCACTAACACCAATCCCAGTCTCTATCCTAACCCAACCCTTAATATAACCCAATTATCCTTAATCCTAACACTAATTGGACATCTTTAAAATCGACCAATATTTGGTGCTGATGGATCAGCTGGTGATAAATTGTCACTATGGTGCCTGTCAATCGATTTCCATTTTTATTAATCCTGACAAAGTGTAAACTGTGAGACAAGAGGACAAGGTTGTACAGTACAGGAAATAGTGAGAGGGTGTATGAGCAAAGGTTAAAGAGAAAGAAAGAAATGGGGTGAAAGAAACAGACAGACAGTGCAGACACTGGGCTAGACAGACAGACAGATTGTCATGTGTGAAAATGATAGTTAGCTTCAACTGGAAATCATTCACAGGAAATATTTGCTTACATTTCAATGCCAACTTAAAACTGAAAATTTATAGAGAGCAGGAGGCTGAATGATAGTGAAGATGAAATTAAAGATTCATCAGGTCATTTTGAACACTCTCAGAGACCATGGAAAGAAATGTTTTATGAGGATGTAGGTTCTGGTGATATTAATCTGCCATTTAACTAAAACAAAATGACATTAAATTTCACATATATTAAAAGACTCATTGCTATTGGCAGACACAAACCAAGTTCACAAAACTTTCTGGAATGTGGACTTACTTTTCTCATTCTGTTTGATCTTGAGCTGGCCTTCAGACTTTTTCTTTTTAATCTTTTCTTTAGAAGCCATAGCTAGTGAAACGGCTTGGTGATGTCATGCATCAATTTAAAATTCTGCTACGGGTGACATCTGTATAAAAAAAAAGAATCAGTACGATATAAAAATTGTAACAATCACACTTTGTCCTCTCTCTTTATCAATTCAAATGCTACAATTTCAGCATTTTCGAATTTTATGAAGAGTTCACACATTCTAAAATTATAGCTTTAGGTTCTAACTTAAAAAAAAAATACTCTGGCACCTGCTGCCCATTCATGTCAGAATATTAAATCAGCATTAGATCCATGATGTTAACTGCATGCACATGATGACATCTATTGTCTTGTTTTAACACTGAATGAAGTAATTTTTTGCTAAGACATAGATCTCAAGCTAAAACATAAACTATTTTATTCAAGAAAATTTGGGAGTTTTTTTGAGAGTGTGCATTTCTTTCTTCTTCTTGTTTTTAATATGTAGCTAAATTGTTTAAGGAGTTCGCATTAGTTGATCGAGAATTACTCTCAATCAGAAAACACGCAAAAGACATAAAAACATGAAATATTTTAAGATAATAACAAACCAAAAATAAAATAACTTTTTTAAAGAGCAGAGGATTTGAAATATCTACTAAATCCACAACCACAGTGTCTCTAAACATGCAGCTATATCACAGGGATCTTTAATTCTCAGCGCCATAAGCCTGATACAACATGTGTGATAATGTATAGGCCAAATTTTGTTTTTGTTATAGACCTAGATATCTAGATCTAGCTCCAATTCTAGATCTAATCTAGATCTCAATGTCTTTGAGCTTTCAGTGCCTACCTGATCTGCCAGCTCTGGAGCCTCTCACAGCAACTGACAATATATTACATTCTGCTATAATTGTAGAGCAGATCTGTTATCTGTTGAATTCTAAATTTTATTAGAAATATTGGACCTTAACTGTTTAGGCCTTGAATCTATAGTTGATCTGTTTATACACATAATATTCAGTTACCTGTGTAGGCATCAAGTCAGACTGCATCAATTTGAATCAAAACTGGCAGATTTCAATATCTTTATGTCCAGAAAAAAAGAATTGGGTTTAAACTAGTGCAATCTCACATGATGTGCATACCGAATAATGTGAACACCCCTCCCCCATGCAGTGATCCTCTAATCTGGGTACTTATTTCTTATCTAGAATCTTGATCAAAATCTAGGCACCATCTTCTCAGAGAGTCCTGGTCTGTTTCTACTATGGCAACCCGACACATATCAATTACTGCCTCCCAATTATATAAGAACATGAATACGACTGCTAATATGTCTATTTGCATGGACAAAATGATGTAGAAATCTAGATTAGTTACTGACTGTGATGGCGTTGTCTGTGTGTTTCAAATGACCATTTTTATTATTATTTTATTTTTTTTGTTGATTATTCATTGGTGTTGTGTTATTTAGTTTAGCATGTGGTAGGGCCATTCCATCCTCATAATCAAAATGAACTAGACCAACTCCTGGCCTTAACCTGCTGGGACCTTCGGCTGTGCATACTGCCTAGGCAACAAATACTACTTGCAAGATAGGCCTAACAGATAGGCCCTACTACTTGCCAGCCGTCCATACCTCCGAGACGGCAAATACTACTTGCAAGTCGTGCACACTGTCGAAACAACAGATACTACTTGTGACTACAGGGTTAATCCTACATGGAAACTAATCAATAGCCTAAATAAATTGTTACAACAATTTGGTTTAAGTTTAAGTGACCAAGTAGATCTATAATAATCGCAGTAAATATAGATCTAGACTCTATATATGTGATTTGTACTGGGACAGCTCTGAGAAGGTAGTGCAAAGATCTAGATCTAGATTCTACAACTCTAGATATCTAGACTAGATCACTAGATATGCGTATCAGACCTAGTCTAGATCTAGATTCTGGTATCCTTCTATTCTGGATAAAAGAAAGGATTCATTGACCATTGATGAGGAGGATTTTCGTTAAGCTCCTATTCGGAGAATATAATCTCTTGTGGAAATCAACGACACAGATAATTAATTTCAGCTAAAATTATCTTTTTTCAACCTACCTACTAGATCTAGATCTAGATCTAGGTCTAATTAGTAAAATTCACAGTCGTAAGAATCCAGGAAACCATGGACGCGACGCCATGTTTGTTTACGTAATTAACCCACAAGAAGGAAGTGGCCTTGGAATTCGTAGGCGTAGTGAAAAGAAGTTTTGTAGGCTTGGTAATAATCAACTCACCAGAGTAAGTAGCCTAACTTTAAAGTTCTTGTAATTTGAGAGTCTCAGCGACTGACATTTTGTAATTAGTATGTTCTAGATTAATAATAATAGAATATCAGGCTATATTTCATAAATTCTAACTTCTAGGCTCCTTTCCTTAACAAGTTATTGGTAAGCCTAACTTTAAAATCTAGTTAAATACAACTTATTACAGCAGCCTAAATGACCTGATTTTACTAACAAAATTATTTGAAGTTCTTGTTTTCCATTTCTAGGTTCAAGAATGATTTAACAGAACCGCAAAAAAGTAGGCCCCTATTTAGGGCTAGCTAAAACATATTTTGCTGAAAAATGGCATCGAAGATTCTCTGCGTTTTATAAAGCCATATTTCTAGTGTATTATAGCCTACCAATTTTGAAATGCTTTTATTTAATATATGCAGCGTTGCAAAAAAAAAAAAAGATTTTGTTTGTTTCATTATTTAGATTTTTGCAAATAGCTGAAAGTTTTAAGGCAGATAGTTAGCCTCTCACGAAGAACACAAAGTAGATCTATGTGCCGTCACAGCTCAACAGTAGATCTATCATCTGTGTCTGTGACATTGGGCTGTTGTCACAAGAATGGAAGAAAGTTTACCAATCACTAAAAGTTCTTTTTTCTTACTGGATTTCTTAGACTGTTAATCCTATTAAATGGAAATACACATCTAATTTTTCGTTCCTAAGTTTGGAGAGCAATAATTAATGAACGGCAGACATGATTATAAAATGAAATAGGCCTAATCAGAGTGACTATATTATGGGTCTAACTTGTGCAATGAGCGAGGACGTAAAGGCTTATAGAGAAAATCATCCACAGGGGATTTACAGGTTTACAGAGAGCATAACCCGTAATCAAATAATGAAGGCGAAACAATGTAGTCTACTG
>JBCAUA010375082.1:0-33902 GCA_038406235.1 Peronia verruculata | reverse complement strand
GGAAGGGAGGGAGTAAAAAAAAAAGGGGGGGACAGCAGGATGGGATTTCCAAAATAGTAAGGTGAACAAGCAAAAAAATGTCTTGGCTCAGCAAGTCAATCACAGGATATGGAGGTCAGAAGATTAAAAAAGAAAACAGACGAAACAGAAAGAAAAAAATAATTAACGAAACAAAAATGGAAGGAAGCAAGCAACAAGGGACGAGGGAAGACCTTTAAATAAGAGAGCTCAGCGTTTCTTGTGTTATTAAATTCACCAGCAGGATAATGAACTCGGGAGAGATACACGCCCGCGTGTTCCTAGACTAAAGTTAATTCTAATGAAACCAGAGGGAACTGATGTGAACCGCAGAAATGATTATATTTATCCTTTATCTTATTGTTGCCAATAAATTTCAACACTTATAATCATTTCTTATCATCATCATCACCATTTTATACAGATGTTCTAACATTTATAACGACCGATATGTTGGCAAGTACCTAAATACGTTAAAAGAAGCAAAGCCCAGTTTGTAGACCTCAATTTGTGAAAAAAAATAAATAAAAATGATGGTGGTGATCAAATTTTTTAACTCCTGAGCGAGGCAACTAAACATCGCTGTCATATGCTGTCAGTGGGTTCTGATTCCATTATTTTACAGTTTTGCAGAATTAACGATATATGAACTGATGAAAATATAGGGTTAAAACAGCATCATCGTGATTTCAATTTTAAGACATGGACTGCCAGCACATTTAAAGCTAACTCAGTACATTAATGATTAATGTAAACAAGCAACAACTATGTAAAATTGAATATTAGTGTAGAAACTGATGAATACATAGGGTTAAAATATCATTATCATCATTGAGACGTCGACATCATCATCATCGTTTCACAGTAGCATCTTGAATTTCTGGGATAGTGCCACTGTTTCAGGGATAACCAAATTAAAATGTATTATAAACATCGGCCAAGTAATTAATTTCACGTAGTCTTGTATATTACTCTCGAAATTGTCGAATTCCCCCGAGGAACTTATAGTACAAGTCGAGTCCGAACTCGCTGACGTCAGGCATGAAAATTGAAGTCTGCAGGCGCCATGACTAAAAGGGCATTATTCCTTGCCATTGCACGAAGCGGTTTAATTTTGTTTATTGAGAATGTGTACTTGCAAATTTCTTAGGCTGCCCGTAGGCGATGTTCCTCTATTGAATGACGTCTTTATGCATCAGCAGGAGATTGACCAAGAGATCTTCAGTTTAATGCTACCCCTCTCCAGCTCTTGTTCATACGAGATGCGACATGATGAAATCAATCAGGCTCTCGTCAAATTTTGAGCACATGAAGTTATTGATATCACTGTGAAGATTATTCAAGTCCTTTTCTTTATGTGCAAAAAATTATGCTCTACCATAAGTAGAAGTTGATATCTTGGCAATCAAAGACGATGGGGGTGACCTGTTGCTGCTGCCGGATTTATTGATAAAATGGCTAATCACTTTTGTAAATTCTTAGTAGGCTTTGTTAGGTCATGCCCACTTAATTACAAGTTTTTGGATTTTTACTTGATCTGTTTCAGTAAACTGAACTCTGAAATGCATTTCTAGACTGATGTAGAAGGTTTGGTGAAGAGAAAAAAATTACGTAAAAACTTCATTCAATGTTGAAAAACAAGTGATTTCTCTGGTCGGCTTAGTTTGACGAGCGCCTGATTTCATCGTGTTGAGTCTCATAATATACTGGTACACTTTTTTCCCCGCCCCCTCTGTCTGGGTACGTTTACTTTCATTTCATGTTGTCCTTTGATAATAAGAATGATATCATTGAAGACAGTGGAGGCTGGTTCGTAGATTTAACCTCTTTGAACCCCCCTCTCCTCCTCGTTCCAAAGGATAATGAAAACAAACACACACAAAAGTTCAAATCTGGGTACCGTTCATTGTCAAAATCTCACTTGAATAGCACATTTCGTGGGCTCAGTCCTCTGTTGCCCTATCTCCATTTTTCACAATTTGACAAAATTGATGTGCTGTGTTAAACAACTGTTTCTGTACATAGGAGATGGGACAAAATGATTTTCAAAATATACCTGTTTGGGCAAGTGATAGGTGAAATGACTACAGTATATGAAAGACTTACTATCCCTTTTCACATGACATATATATCTCCAAATCGCCCAAAATGGAGATAGGAAAACAGAGAGCTGAGCTCGAGATTTACTCTTATGCAACATACTTTACCTTTCTTCCAAAAGAGTTTCAATACAAAAATTGAAAAAGGAAGGAAGCAAATATAAAATAAAATTGTTTAGAACAAAGATAGGATTTTGAGTACAGAAATACAGTTCACAGTGAAAATACATTGGTGGGTCCTAAACTAGTAAGGCTTAAAAATAATGAGAAATGATGAAATATCACAGAAAAGCAAGGGATTCCTTAATATGACAAATACAAACATTTCTTTACCAATCTACCAGTTCATACATTCTGACTCTGTCTGCAGTTAACATCACACATTATCTAAAAGAGACTAAAAATTTACATACAATGAAAGTATACGTAAGATCTGACTCATTTTTGGAGATCAGTATACTTTGGATAGAAAACTTCTACTAGTATAAAGTGATTAAAAAATAGTCTGCTAAGCCAAACCTTAGGGATGTTCAAAACATGCAAATGCACACATTCATTCATTATTCACTCATATGAACAAAATGTATCGAAAACGATCAACAAAACACATAAAGGAGCACTTGTCAAAATGTTTACAATAATATGGACGGATTTGAAAAGAATAATTTTACACCCCTATAGCAGTGTCTCTCGAACAGAGATTCAGGGAATGTAAATGAAAACTTTCAGGGATGTCAAACTTTTCAAACAAAAAAAATACTTGTCTTAGGCAATAGTGATGTTATAATCATCAAGCATGCTAAGATCAGGAATGACTATCATCTTACATTGGTGTTTCTAAGACTATGGTCATACTATTTGCCATTTATTTTTACTTTTTTTTTTTTTTAAACTTGCATGTGTTGGATTTCCATCAACAACTGCCATGCAAACATTCGAGCACGAATTGCCAAATGTGAGGAACAATCCGTACGGATCTCCGATCTTCATCTTCATACAGCCGCTGAACGTTAGTTTGTCTCTCACCTGGAACATGAGCAGATTCCAGTTTCGCTATGATCTTTCAAGACATACGGTATTACATTAAAAATGTATTATAAAACTGCAATTAGCCAGTAGGCTCAACAAAAGTCGGTAGCTAATAGGCCATCATCAAATAAAAATTAAATTTCTGACTAAAGATGGAATTTTGACGTCCCTGATCCTCTTGTATTGCTAATAAATATCTACAAACTTACACACACAAACCACACAATTACTGTTACCTCAAATACAAAGAGCTGCTGTTAAAAATCAATACTGTAAAATAAAAATAATCATTAAAATACAACTTGACAGTTGCTCCAAAAAAAAGTTTTGATTAAATTTCTGACAATAATAAAAGGAGGAAAATTTTAGCCCTGAAAGTATCAGCAGAAACTGATAGTATATCAGGCTTTATGTAATCATGTTCTAAAAATCTTAAAATGGTATAGATCTTTCTATGACAAAATGAAACTTTTTATACTAAATCTTGTCTTGGGTAGTCATTTTTCCACTATCAAAACAAATATTTTGTTGCAAGATTATGCAGATACAAAAGCTTATTTAAACGTCAGTTGCCAATTAATATTTCGAGATAGGTCATATGACCGAGGAATTTCTGCTCACATGCTGATTTGCTTACATGCTCTGTGCATGATAGGCAAGTCTTGACAAATGATGGGCATTTAGATTTGTCCACGTCTTATACAGAAAGTCATGTAAGCCAGGTTATCTCAGTTATAGGAGTGATCTCAGAATACCTCATTCTGAAGTGTTAACAAATGGACAAGTTAACTCAATTCAAAAGCGGGAAGGGAGAAGAGGTAGCGGGCCAGGGTATATGCTGATGTACATACTCTTCAAAGTCAGCTTTACATGCCATCTCTTCACTGTTGCAAACTTCAAAATGGTCAGAAAGACTCCCCAGCACGGACTGAACAAGGGCTATCATTCTGATTGTCTTGCATTTCCGAGCAGATATAAGGAGTACACTTTTCTAAGTTTACTGTGCTTAAAGAGAAATCCAAAGTATCGTTAGTGATTCTTAGACCATGATTGGGCCTTTGATACTTACAAGGTTAAAGCCAAGTAGCTCTCCTTTCATATCTTAAATACATAATATAATAATAGGAGTCGTTGATTAAAATGTTGCTAAATCTTTCACAGCGAATCCCTGTTCTAGTTGTTCCAGAAGTTCTGTCGTTGCCTAGCTCTTTCCAGAGTGTCAGATGCCAGGGTGCTGCTTGACGCCACTGACATCAGTGAGACTGACAAGGCATCATCATCCTTGGGGCCCAGATCACCTTTAATATCAGCTGGTGGAAATAGTGCAGGAAAAAAAAAAAAATAGATATAAAATTCTACACTTCCTATCAAAACCATTAATTCTCAGGTGTTAAAATTTTTTTTTTTCATTTTTCTCTCAGAGAATATGACATGTAGTAAGTGATTATCATTAAAAAAAAAAAAAATATGATGTGTAGCTTTCCTATGGAACTCATGGCATGGTAAAGAATTGTCAAAGGAAAAGGGGATGACCATTTTCTTTTTGCAAAGTAGCCTTGAGTACTTACTTCTAAACATTTCATAAATTCACATGGAATCTGGGGATACCATTACTGAATTAAAAAAAGGTTTTAATTTGCTTGATAGAAATCAAACTTTCAATGTTTTGCAACTGATAATTGAAAACTTTATCACCTGACAGGTTATGCTGCGGCACCCACAAATACTATACAGTGATGAAAATTAATAGAAATTTTAGCAAGAGTAGATGGGTGCCCTTCTGTGGAAACCTTATCAGATGCTTAGGTGTGCTTAGGCTTGGATCTTATGAAAGTCTTTGAACTCTATAAGCCTTCAGTTTTATCTCCATGCAAATATGACACAGACTAGAAAGCAAAAGCCTCTGGTGATATCTACTGTTGCTTTATATTTGCTAAGAGAATGCATCACCACTAGCATTATAATCATTTCACAAAAAAATACTTTAAAATTAAGATGACTGTCCACCAGCAACTAATCAAATACATCAAAAAAGTGGAAAAACAATACAAAGAATTTTTAATTGAGTCAATAAAGGAAACTAATATTGCTAGCCAAATTTTCAAGTCCACTTGGCTCTTCCTCGGGGCAATACTGAAAACATATAAAATGTAAATGGGGTATTGCTGTAGATGAAAGGAAATGTCAATTAAATGTTTTGTTTATTGCATTATAATTATCATGAAATGATTTTGAAAAGCAGGACATTATATCCATGCAGTTGTTCACCTTCTTACCTAGGTTAACATAAGGCCTTGATTTGTTATAAGTTTTTCCATATCCCTCAGGCACATCAGACAAGTTGCTCAGTTTAGGGGCTTTGCTCTTCCTCTTGGAACGTTTGGGTTTCTTTTCATTTTCCTTATCTGCAGAGCAAAGCAAAGATAGCAGTCTGGGTAAACACATCTTCCTTGAGAACAAACATATTATATGTAAAAAAATAACAACAACAGAAACCAGTGGAACAAAAAACAATGTACTGATCCAACAGATACACAGATTTGGGCATAAAGTAAAAATTAACAACAGGCATAACACCAAAAATTGCCTGTCACCATGATCATAATCTCCATTTCATTCTCATTTTTAACTGTACAAAACCTTCATCTTGCTCATTGTAAACCATACAAAGTCTTCATCTTCTTCATCTTTGAAAGGACCAACATTTTGTGGACATGCTCAATCTTTATTTCTAAATGTGTGGATAAGCAGGCCGATCAATGAACTTTATTTGTGACTAAATCTTCCATATGAAGATTTTAGTAGACTACTGTCCCAATTTCAATGTGTCATTTGATAGCCTTGTTTTTGGATGTTACCTAGCACAGACAAGACACCAAGTCATTTGTTCCACTACATCCCAATCCTATCTGGTATCAAGAAATGAATGCAAAACCAAAACAAAATGTTACTTAAAGGACCACTCACATATATTTCCACCACAGGTCACACTATGCAAAGTCCCGTTCACATATATTTCCCTCGCCAGACTATGCTTTGTTTATCTTGGTTTCAAAACCCAAGTAAGCAGAAGTATTTCTGACATGACCAAAAATTAAGGAATTTCCCCAAACATGGCCATTCCTCAGGAAATAATTATGTTCCACATAGCCGGTCCTTTAAGGGTTAACCCTATCATATGCTAGGTTTGTATGCCACGCGTCACCACAGTATAATCAGGTCCCTCTTGATATGTAGCGTAATTCATCAACACGGCATTTTGCTTCATCAATTCCAATACAAATGATATCTGTGTCACTAAGTCCAACCACCAAACATAAAATCTAAGCGATCACCTGCTAAATCCAGAGCTAAAAAAAAGTTTTCCAAAATGAGGTCTGGAGAAACATTAAACAGAGAAAGGGTCCAAAGAAGACCAACATACCATCATCACTGGCTGGCAGTGGTGGGGAGGACAAGTACTGAGTTTTCAGAGGCTGGTCTAAATCTGCGCTGTCATCCCTGAGAGGATGTGTGTCCCCTGAGGGCTGACCCAAGATGGGCATGGTCAGCAGATGATCCATGTTGTACTTCTGAGAAAATAATTTAAAAGAATATCATCTGCAGCTGAGATCAACTCCTCAGATAATCAATATTCTTCTTCTGGAACAAACAAAATATTTCAGAATTTGCTGTTGTGTTTCATTCATTAGATAATCTATGCTGCATGTCTTGAATTTAAGAAAATATTTCATCATCTGATACTGTGCTAAATTTATTCATGATATGCACTATTATTTTTGAAACTGGAAAAATAAAACCTCATCATCTGATATTAATTGTTTAAATTAAGAAATGATATTTACTGTATTTCTGAAATGGAATTTTCCATTGTTTCCTTTTGTGTTCCTCCTGATATTCAAGACCTGCATATGTCTTGCGGCTAGTCAAAATGAGACGTAATCACTGGGCTGGAACCGAGTATTGGGCTTTGAATGTGATCACGGGGGTTAGACATCAAATCGTTTTTAATGCAGAAATCGAAAGTGCATTCATTTCTAAACAAGACACTATCAGTCTTGCCCACGGTTTATAAACATTTCTTCCTTAAAATCAGGTTTTTGTGATGTAGGCATGTAGATCTGTGTTCGATTGTTCACTTAAAACTTGATTTTCACGGAATTTCAGTCACTGCTGGTGGGGGGTTTCCCCCTTGTCTCTTTAAACTGCAATATCTCTGGCTGGAATGATGCTCGCTGAAAAGTTTGTTCACCACCCGAAAGGTTATGTAACAAATTTTCATATGATACCCCATATGGTGAAAAATTGACTGGCTACGAGACATATCTCCCTCACCCAGTCTTCCTTCAAAGGTACTTTAAAGTTCTATATATAACATTTTCTTAAACAATTCTTGTTTACAATGTTTATCTATATCCCAATAGCCTAAGTTGCCTTTGTGCATTGGCACATAATCACTGCAGAGTGCAGAGTAGCACTTCAGCTTTGATCACTCCCATTCTAACGACAGTAACTCACCTTGGGCTTTGTTTGCGCTGGAAGATCATCTGAGGCAGTAACGTAGCTGTCACCTGGAACATAAAGGCACAATATAATTGATTTCACAAACTAAACTGTATGAGTAGTCAGAATAAACATATTCTGATAAAGTCAATTCTCATCATTCAGTGCAAATAATGAAACTACAATATTTGAGACAATAAAACTGATTATAGGTTATGATTCATATGACATACGTAAAACATTTGACAGGATTACAATTAAACATGAAACATAACAGAGTAATAGTGAACAAGTGTACGACTCAAAGTTCTAATTTGTTGGAATGTAAATGACACACATCAATCTAAAGTGTGATTAGAGAAAATCCTTCTTGTTGTCAGGTATTTAGCACAGAGGACTTGCAAATTGGACTTTTCATTATTTCCCTTTTGAGAATCACATTTACATTACTATGTTCTTACCTGAGCGAGAGGTGATGATGATTTTGCTATCTTTTGAAGGTGGGCAGGTCAAAATGGCACCGCCCACTGACGGTGTGGTCAGATCTAGATGGTGGCGCCGCACAGAGGTCTTGGTTTGCTGGATCAGTGGAGTAGGAAGTCGTCCTTCCAAGTCATTACCTTCACCAACAGCATCATCGTCATCATTAGCTTGCTCCAGTCGCTGTCTTTCTTCCTCTAGTCTCCTGAAACATCATGTTCAAACATGGGAATACAGTAAAAACTTTAAATAACAGGATTGCTGAAACCAGGACTATGTTAATGCTACTTCCATTTTCTGTTAAAACAGATGCAGGAAAACAGTAAAAACTTTAAATAACAGGATTGCTGAAACCAGGACTATGTTAATGATACTTCAATTTTCTGTTAGAACAGATGCAGGATGTACTAGGAAAATAATGAGAGCTCTAGGCCGGTAAGAATGATTTCAAGTCATTGCAAACATACCAGAATTCTGAAAAAAAAAAAAATTTAAAAATTCACTAAACAGAGGTTTCTTTACGGCTTCCTCTTAGTTTTTCATGAAAGTGAAGACAAAGTTAACTGACTCACAATTCATTTTTGAAAACATCAGATCTTGAGAATCATAGACATATATCACAAGTCGGATTACAAAGATTACAAAGGATGTTTTATGGAGGAAATAGCATTTTAATGAGTGTAGATTCACAGAATTTAACTTTCACTGTGAATATCTAGACAAAAAAGTGTTATAGTTAAATAACTGTTGTCACCAATGACTCTATACAAGAAAACTTTGACATTCGGATAAAATCAGGAAATTGTATGACATGTTTGATCATTAGAGAAATGGATTTTGCGAACCTTCTTTGTTCAGCCACTGTTTCCTTCTGTTCCTCCAGCCATGCCATCTTCCTGCTCTGTCTATCTTTCCCTCCTCCCTTCTTCTTTCCTCCTCTCCTCTTCTTCTTTTTGCCTGCTTCCTTCTGGACAGCCTGCTCTGCGTCATCAACATCGGACATCTGAGGGGAATCCCCTTCCGTGGCTTCATGAGAGCAAATGTCTAAGCCTCTGGCTCGCTGCTGTTCTTTGGAGATTTTGCCTTTGGCTGCGGGCACCTCAAGATCCAGTGCTTTGATTGTGGCCGATTCATCTGAATTCAGATCCCAGCATTGATTCTGTTTTGCCATCAGCTGGACTAGATGTTCCCTGGAGAAATGAGTTCCTTGCGCCCGTTTGCGATATTCCTCTGCCCTACGTCGCAGTTCAATAACTTCAGCAAACCAACTGGACAAGGGAGGATCATCATTTTTATTCTTGTTGTTATCGTTAGAATTCTGATTCTTGTCCTTGTTTAAAACCTCTTCACTGCTCTGAAAAGAAAATATTGGTAAAAAAATGTGTCATTCGCTGATTAACTCTATCCCAACTTGACCCTATTCCCACAGCTGGTCACCTCCAGACACGCCAAGTTTCATGACCCAATTGCTGACCACACCTTCTCTACATAAATCAATTCCTACAGCAGCCCAAAGCAAACAAACCATGCAAAACAGGTATCAAATAAAATGGGAGGAATTACAAAAGATGAATAAAATATTTATGAATGTATCGATGGTGTGTGAGAAAAGAAAAATGTCAAGAAACTTGACAACAATAACCCAAAGCAATATATTTCACATAATAATTTTTCAAAGATCTAGATCTAGACCTACTAACACTGCGTTTCACTGTCAGATAGAATTGATGGTAAATAATCATTCCACACAATTATAGCCCTTTTCCAGGGCATACAGGTTTGTGTGAACAATTTACTAAGGGCCCTAGCTCCACGCTGAATGAAAACAAACTTCACCTCCACAAAAAAAAATAATTAAAAAATCACTTTCGCTGTGCAGATTTCGCTCATTCAAACACACTTTCAACTCTGATGCTCTTCTCTGATGACTCGGATGTAAATCCGCTTGTTTCTATTTGAAACTTTGAAATACTGGATCGGCAAAGTATATGTATCAACCAAGCCAAATTTTCCGGCTTGAAGTCTAGCCGTGAAATCCAGCCTGAGCTGGATTTTCCCGCTCAAACCAGGGAAAGAGTTAAACAAGCTACCTCAAAGCCCAGCATTAAGAATAATACCACCTTATGCAAGCCTACATTTGAACGCGACTTTATGGATTACATATTGTATTTTGATAAGGACTAATAGGGTTATGTGTCCATGACTGAGCTTCCTGTATCTCTCATAACTAGGCTCTACTGTAGATAAAGAATTATTTGCATAATTTCTACCCTTTTGATCTACAATTTCACACAGAAGCTATTGCAACTGATGAAATGAAGAAAATATTACTTACAGTTACAACACAAACTAGAGACTCATGTTCACATTCCAATTTATGCATTTGACCTTTGTTTTTTCCTAATTCTTTTCACCCCTCATGATTTTGTTTACATTATGACATGAGATACATACAAAGAAAGAGTAAAGAAAAAACAAAGAAAGTAATGGAGTCAACAACTAACCGTCACTTGAGACAGAAACTGAGGTGGATAGGCTCCTCTCCATGCCCCTTGCTCATAGCTGTATCGTGTCGGGGATTTATAGTTGGCACCGTATTCAGTAACAATACGTCTAATGAACAAAAGTGATGAGCAACCATCAAAAAACATTGTCCAGTTTAACATTGTCATCAATGAAATAAACAGTTCAAGATAGTGAATTTATGGACATTTCAGAGCCCAAAAAGAAAAACATTCCAACTTTATTTGGCATAAAATTCTCTACATTTATAATCAAACTGAAGTGACACTATCTCAGATTTTACAAAATCTCATGCTATTATTTACAAGATGGTTTTGGAATTTTTTCATACTGTTGAAATGAACACAAGATAAATTCAAAATAGTCAACATTTAAACATTATCAGCAAATGAAGACAAAGATAACAGGAACAATACAGGCACAACCTGATCACCAAAAAAAGTAAATTCTGTCATCTCAAATAATGACAACAGTCAACCTACACTTCCTTAGGCCTCTAAAGCTCAGATAAGCTGACAGCTTTCAACCACATTATGCTATGCTGGTCAGGAAAATTGTTTCCATATGTTTCATTTCAATGCCATAGCTACTTTTAGCCTCTATTGTACTGATCTTCTCAACCGCATGTTCTTATGGCACTTATTCTTCATCTATTACATATATAAAAAGACTAGATTGCTGCATAAAATTAGTTAAATGTTATGATTACAATGACAGGTGGAATTATTTTGTGGCAGGATAATTTGAAAAGATATTCATTTTCCCTTAAATAAATCAATCAACCTAATAAAATTTTCACGATTACATATTACATGAAAATGACAGCCTCATATTTTTTTTCTGTTTCATGATTATTTCAAATCCAATACTTCAGTTACCTAATTTTTCCATGAGTCTTTTTGAGTTTGGCTTTCAGCTCCTCTGAATCATCTTCAGCAGCTTTTTCTTCAGCAGCCTCGAGATCAGCAGATTCATCAGCCTTCAGGACAGCTGTCAGAGGTAAGAATAATAATCTGCAGGACCATCAATGGGCATACACAAAGCAGCTGTGTTAATCAGTTACCAGCTATAAGAACAAAGACTTTTAGAATGTGGGCATCTTCGGCTTTTGCCTATACTTATTACATTCAGAATGAATTTTCATATCATCATTTAACGGAGTCTGATTTTGACAGTTTATGGTGGATCCACTCTGCTGAACAACTAATGTAATATGTGGATGCATGTGGATAACTTGTAAAGATATTGCATGCAGTATTACTTTAAATAAGCATCAACAATTTCATGAATGACTAACATGTTATATATTGTGTAAAATGCATTTAGAATACTTATTTCCCTTCTGTTTTTTTAGCAGTCACTCTATACGTGAAAAACTTTGACATCTGGCTGGATTCATTGCAAAATTATACGAGATATTTCACTATCACAGTCATAGATTCTGCAAACTGTCTGTGTTCAGCCACCGTTTCTTTCTGTGGAATATGCTTAAAATAAAGGTATTCATAATTACATGTATTACTATCTAAGACAGATATACAATTCCGAACTGAGACAAGTATGGACTGAATCACATACAAATTCAACTAGTCTGTGCATTGATAATTTCCTCGCTTCGAAAGTGCAACAGGGCAACAAGTGTGTTGTAAAACAGTGAGTCATACTTGGTAGTGGTACAGCTAAACAAATCTTACCTCCAGCACTCTTACTCCTCTTCGCCTGCAAAAGAAAATAAAAAAAAAATTTTTTTGTCAAATTTTAAATATAATCCATCTTGTTTGTTTGTTTGTGTTTAACGGCAAATCAGCTATGCTGTGACTAATATAGTAAGATACATTTAAAAGTCAAGAAGAAGGAGAGAGGAACGAGCACCGACAGAAGACAGGGGCAAGGAAAGATAGAAGAGATGTCACCCTGGAATGTCGAGGATGACATTCCATAGGAGACATCCACTGATGGCAAGCTTTCACTGCCTGCAGGTGGGAGCAGGAAACCTACTTATATATAAAAAAGATGTTACAAATCAATTTTGTCAGGCAATATTACAGAGTGCCAACTGATATTCAATAATATAATTTTCTTTTTTTCTTGGCTGAGTAGTGGACATCAGTGACTGTAAAAGGAGGTCTAAATCCCCCCCCCCCCCCTTCCCCCAATCATTAACCTCTACATTTTAAGCTGTGAACAGAAAATTTAAGACAAGTTACTTCAAAGCTATCTGTTTCGTTCTTGAAGAGTTCCGCTTATCAGTATAGAAGAAATCTTTTGATTCCAAAACTACTTATTCTGAAACTAACAATTCATTAAACTAGTCTACAACAGTTTCAGGAGATATTCAACTTGAGCTTTTACCCTAGCCTTTTTCTTTTCTGCTACTTTCAGATCCTTCTCCTGTCTGGCATTGTTGTTGACGTTAAAGTTGACTTCAGCTGGCATAGCTTGAGCTTTCCATGGCTGGAACTGCCTAGCATACTCTGATACTCTAGACACTCCATCAATCTTGTAGGGACCAAGGTCTGCGTTACTCCTGTAGACAATCTGTATCAGAAAATATTTACAGTGGGGATGAATTCATGCATCAAAAGATAAAAGAAAAATGATAAAATATCAGCTAAGAGAGATTAAATTTGCCGATGTAATACTCAAATTCCATCTTTCAATCTTACTCTTCTTCAGCAGCTACAAAGTGTACAAGTGAATATACCAAGACAAACACTGATGTGAATGTCCTCTAAAATGATATTCATAAGTATTACATTTACATTTTTATATGTTTACTTTGTTGCCCTGAAGAAGAGTCATGCTGAATCGGAAATTTGTCTTTCAACATCAAGATGAAGTTATATGCGTTATTTGCTTTACTTAATTGTTTAGTTAGTTGCCGGTTGGACAATATTTTTCTTTTTCATAAAATGATATACATAAGTATGAGTCATTTGAAAATCAAAGAAGACAGAAAACATGAAAGTTTAAATGTACATTGAACATGTCAAGAATAAATAGATATCCCTGGACACTTTCTTAAAGAAAAATCTGACTGTCTTTACTTTCCTTCCATACACTGAAAGAAATGAAGCAAATATTACTAGACTATAAGTGTAAGTTTCAAGTAAAGAGCAAAAAATGAGGTACCTCTTCAGCTGCCAGTAGAGGAGAAGCTTTGATGCCATCCTTCCACTGAAACTGTTTCTGGTACTCGGACATCTTTTTGGCTGGCCTGGGAGGGGCAACACCTGCTTTGTACTTTAAGGCAAACTCCGCCTGGGAAGTAACAAAAATGAAATAGACAGGATAAATGAATCCCAATTATGTAAAAACAGAATAGCTGGAAACACTTGAACGCTGTTTTAAATATGACAGATGTCAGCTATCATTTTCCCTTGGTTGAAACTTATAATAGTTTCTATTAATTCTAATTCTAATCAAACAAACAATTGACAGAACAAACAAAGTCAATACAAAGCAGACAAAATTACAACTTCAACTCACAGGGGCCTCAGGAGCTGACATGGCAACTCCTTTCTTCATATTTGTTTGCACAAATTCGTTCATGTTCGAGACCACTTGTTTCTTCTCTCTGTTCTGGGGTTTCTGAGACAGTTGTTCTTGGGACCTGCTTTCTTTAGGTGGGGCTGAAGGCTTCTCTTCAAGTACGTCTTTCAAATCCTTATCCTTTAGAGCTTCCTGCCATTTTAGAAGTTGATAAATATTATTATTCATTAAAATTGTTATTTCATTTGAATAATTTCTGTCCCTGTTCTGAGAAGGTGCAAAAATAATTATCACCATACTGCTTAAAAAACTGAGTAAATGACTGCAGTTTCTCTCATATGGCCTGACTTTGTTCACACGAGGTAGACAGAAAATCATCTATTGGCTATCCTTCCATCTGGCCAAATGACCATTCCTTTGGCTAGCAGCAGGTTAATTAAACAAATCTAGCCTCAATAAGAATCACAGCACCTAAGTCTAAAAAAAATTGATCTGCTACATTTTGAAATATATGTATTTTTTTTAAAGGGCTGCATACAGTTCATAGAAGAATAACAGCGTAATACAAATACATTTTTCAACTGTGATGATAATAACATGGATAAAATTAGCAAATATACACTGCAAGCACTTGGATATTGAGTTACGAAATATGTAGTTATTCATGAAAAACTTCATGTACTTTGTATAGCAAATAACCTGAGTTTTATTCTTATACCTCATTTGAACTGCTTTAATGGTTATCCTGTTATTGATGACAGTTAAATTCTGTTAAGAACACTAAATCCTTATTGCCACAATGTCCTTATCTAATATCTTTTTTCTACAACGTCCTTATCTAATATCTTATTTCCACAATGTCCTTGTCTAATATCTTATTTCCACAATGTCTTTATCTAATATCTTATTTCCGCAATGTCCTTATCTAATATCTTATTTCCACAATGTCTTTATCTAATATCTTATTTCCACAATGTCCTTATCTAATGTCTTGCTATTGATGACAGTTAAATTCTGTTAAGAATACTAAATCCTTATTTCCACAATATCCTTATCTAATATCTTGTTATTGATAACAGAGTTATATTTTGTTAAAAACACTGAACCTTAAGATCCACATTATCCCTATGGCCCCTAGGTGCTGGTGGGGGTGAGACAGGAGAGGTCTTGGTTGTGGTCGACAGTCGAGGAGGAGATCTACTGATGGGCGGGTGTCTTTCTTTGATCAAAGGTTTCTGAGAAAGAGGAAAACCGTCATCAAATTGTGGTGTAAGAAATACCGTAAATGCACATAATGGTAAAGTGAAGGAAATAAGTTGTTTTCATTTGAACTGAAACAAATTTGAAAAGGAAAATAATCTTTGAAGATGTTATAGGGGAAAACACAGAGGAAGGCTGAAAAAAAAAAAAAAAATTGGAATGGCAATTTCTCATGCAAATGGTTCATTTACATGTACTTATTCTTCCCAGCAAAAATGCTAACTAAAGTATAGGCCTGATTACCCTGTTAGATAGTCAGGCACAAGCTCGAGTTTTTAATTTGTTTGTTCTATTTAAGCTAAAGAGATTGACTTATGTTTGTTAAATTATCACAAAATCAGACTTATATTTCTCATCACCACATCTTCATCACAAAGGCAGAATTCATAGATTGATAGCGTTTAAATGTCTCACGCCCAGGGCACATGAGTCAGCAATCGCACCGGGAGATTTGGAGTTACAGCCATTTTTAACTATTGTCCGACTGTGATACCAGAATTTTTTTTGGTTTGTTTTCCACAAAACAAAAATTCAACCTTTTTCAACGTGAAAAAAAGAAAATTGTCCTAGGCGCAAGACAAATGTAGAACTGGTCATGTTCCAGTGTGAGTAATCTGAAAACTTCTAAGCTACAAATAAATGTGACCTACAATTCTTTTCTGCATCTTCAGCTGTTTGCTTGGTGGGGACGCATCATCAAAGTTCTCCTTGTTTTTGTAGATCTCTGAGCAAAATTTCTTGGGCTGGTACCTCACATTGGAGGCAAATTTCTCCTGCTGGCCTGAAAATATTTCCATATAATTAAATCTCATGAATAAAACTCATAACATTGACTTGTTACTAATTATATAATATCATCATTACTAATCTTTAACAAAATAATTTCCAAATTTTTAATTTTAATTTTATTTTAGAGGGGTAAAAAATGCTCAGATTCAGAGAAAATGCTAATGCAAAGTAATTAAGATGCTAACCATGTAGATATCGAAATATGTCTCTTCAGAGTTGTTGAAAATACATTGACAAAAAAAAAAGTCTTTCTTCAGTTTCAAAACTTCTCAGTGGTCAAATTACTACTACAATCACTCAACAAAAAGATTTTCCCTGGCAAATATTTTAAATACTACATAAATTGCTACTTGAATACAACTAACCACGATTGTTTACCCAGTAAACTGAGTACATTCCAGCTCCAATACTATACTAAATATGCTGATCCCCTGTGCCAAGTGATACTTTATTACTAGGACATCAATTTAAAGAAGAGAAAGTATTAGTTAACTAAGTATCACTCTAACATTCACCTAACAAGGCATATTCTGGAGCTTTTGAAGGCACTTCAAAGTAGTCGGTGGAGAGAGATGTAGGTGGACCTCCCAGTCTCTTCTTGTGCTGTAGTGGGGGTTCTTGTGCCACAGCTGAAAGAGAATTTGGACATTTGATTCAATGTTTATGTCAGTAACAAATGTGCACATGAAAAATTTAACCATGAAGTAGTGAACTAACTCCATATTTTCTCTGTGAAAAATCTGACAAGCAGCAGTATTGTTCTTGATGTTTTAACATTACTGGCTTAACAGAAAAAAAAAGCAGCACACAAATTCCTTAAAGCTGACAAATTTGTAATGAGGCTCTTTGACCAAAAATAGGGATTGAATATCATTCCATTACATAAGAACAAAACTGCAGGTCAAATATATTCCAAAAGATAGACTGTCCTTTTTAATTTACCTTGGCTTTGGCTATCATAGTTATTAGTTTATATAATGTCACTGCTTAGCAGCTATCTTGAATTATAAAAACAAATTTCAAAGTATTACAGACAATGTGTTAATAAATATTATTGGTAAGTTAGGAATACTTTCAGATGAGTTTTTTTTTTTAAATCTATGTTAACATTCTACATTGTAAGTTTGTAATATTCAAGAAAAAAAAAAAAAGGGTAAAAAGAAATATAAAGTTCATATTCAGTCATGACTATGCACAAAAATTATCGATCATTATACCATTCATAATTGAACACCTGTTGAGTAGTAAATCTGCTAGAAAAGAACAATGAGAAGTCATGATTCTCATCATTCTTTCAGTTTCAGAATTTTTGCTCTCATGCCTGGTAACTTTATTAACTTATCTGTGTTAAAACTTATTCTCATGCATGCAATGTTAAATCCAGCATACAGCACAAAAACCTACACAGTTCACTTTATTGAATCAATGTCAATCCAGCCAATAACTCAATGATTGCCCAAACATTTGTGCAAATAACTTTTGTTGTTAATAAAATAAAACTTTTTTTTTTTCCAGACCTTGTCTTGGGCATTCATTTTTCTACTCTAATAACAAACTTTTTATTTTTGGTCTATGAATGTTACCTACATATGAACATGCTACAAGTTTCAGGCACAAGTTTCAAGTCTTAAATTAACAAAAACACCATGCAATTCTCTGAGTTGTTGCAACTCATTTTCAATGAAATGTATGTTGCTCTTTCAAAATAACGCTTACTACGTGGTGCAAACTTCAGAATAACCAGGAATATACTCCTGATGCTATCTGAGCAATGAGTGACTGCCTTCCATTTTGAAATAAAGGTCTGTAGCAAACATAAACATCTAAGTGACTACTATTTCTTCTTTCTTTACCCACTTTCTGGGGTAAAGGGTATCGAAGGTAAAGAGGTCTAGTAATACAACTACTATGTGCTTTATATACATGATATACTACATGTAAATCTAAAAAGTGTCAGAGAATAAGGTGGCCTGTTAAGGCAAAATTTATGTTCACCAGTGTGACCTATTTTATTGCTTAGTTAACCTGTGAAGGTGTTGGAGCAGACATATGCATCATGTGTACGTAATTATATGCAGCACTAGTTGTGCACTTTGGAACAAAACAGAGGAAAAGAGCATTAACAAACTGGAGGCAGAAATGAACATAAAGTGCACAGAGAAATGATTGTGAAATGTTACCCTGCTTATCAGATTCTATGCCTGCGCCAGGTCCCCTGTCAGCATCTCTAGCCTGGACAGGACCAAAACTCTGTTTATATTCAGAGTTACTCTGTAACATTTAAATAATTCATGATGAAACTGGGCAAACTTGTCACAACAGCCATACTCAATGTGTATTTTAACTAATTTGTCACCGAAAATGCCTGAAGAACCAAAGCTCGATCACAAGGAGCAGTGTTCTTGAAATCATACTCAAGCATATCCAAGCATATATCACAAGAAAATCACTGAACTGGATCTGAAACAGTCTTTTTAAGAACATGGCTAAATGATGATCTGTCATCAATAGATAAGATGAAAAGTGGTGACAAAGTCTCACAAAAAATCATTCTGGTATCCTTTTACTATGAAGTTCGTCAGTCTTTGATCCTGCCAGGGCTTGGTAATAAATGAAAGCTGTGAGCACATTCATAAGCCACAAAACAAGATGAAGAAAGATGTATGTGAGTCCACATCCACGATATTACAGAAATTTAAATTTGCTAATTCTCCTAGTGTTTATTATGTATGCCTCACAAGATGTAAATACTGAGCATGTGTTGTAGTGAATATTACATGTAATAATCTTATTTTAAATTACATATCAGTATGTGCGTTATTAGGAAGGAAATGAATTTTAATATCTGACACAAAATGTAGATGTTGATAATAAAATCCTGTCCAAATAGGGAAGGGTTGGGTTGAGGTACATTCGGTACATGGGTAAGTAATGATTGGGATAACGATGTGAAAGAGTGGATAAAGAGTATGTGCACATAAACTGTCTTCTGATAATTTCCCTAGTACCATTTGCTTTAAAGCCAGAGATTAACCAATTACATAAATTGTTAAAGATATGATAATTGGTAGATATCTAAACTGTTATAAAAAAAAAAAAAAAAGCTCATTTTGAGCCAAACCACTCAGACAAAGCCATGTGTTGGTACTGATTACTTCACCTTTCCAAAGGCACAACTTATTAAAAAATCAAGAGTTATATATGTTATTGCTTTTTGGTGCCTGTATATTCAGGTCAGGAGCATGCAATTGTTTCTGATAACATCAAGACTACTACAGTTCAGACAAAACTGCAAATCAGTTTTCATCAAATTAAATATTAGAATTAGGAAGACAAGCAAATTTTGGGCAATTTTTGAAATATCAGGTAAAGAGGACTAGCACAAGCCAAGCAGCCTAAACATGCATCAAGAGAGGATCAGACAGTATTCAACAACAAAGGACAGCAATAAGCACTATAAGCCAATCATTGTTATAAAATTTCATAACTGTATATTAATCTCTGACTTCTTGGATTTCATTCAGAATGAGAGTCAGGACTTGACAATGAGCACAAAAAAATTCAACGTGAGAAAAAACAAAGAAAAGGTCATTTTTGAAAAAGTCTTGGTATGTCTCCACTCAATGTGTGCATTATTGTTGGCAGTTCTTAAAGATCTTTGCAATGATTTCTTGATTTTTACTCTTACAAAGTGATAACGTGAGTCAATCTTTCACATGCAAACAATTTCTCTGTCTGACCCTCTCTTCCCTTTTTACGTAAAAGCTTGTCATGCAGTTATAGGCTACAGTTTAGCCTTCATGCAATATGTAGCAATACAATATCAAGCTAAGCACTTATTATTCACACACAGGCTAAGACTGAGGCCTGCCCAGCTGGATCCATTGCCTGTTCAGGAGCTGGATGAAAGCTTTTGCTTTTGAAAGAGTCAAGCCACTTATAGTGGTCTTTGTACTCTGATGACCCCTGAAAGCATTTGCACATTAAAATTAGTCAACCTGTAAGTGAAAAAAAAAAAAAAGAAGAAGAAAATTATAAATATAAAGCAATGAAACAGGTCTTAATTTAATCATACTTATTTCCTAAAACACTAACTGGAACTCATAATCTAGTCAGCCCATTTCCTTCAAAATGAAAATCCATCACTAACCCAACCGCCCTATGACAAATTATCATTGTGACAGCATGGCTTGAAATTTAAGGGTCAAGAGTAAACATACAACAAAATAAATGGCTTTTACAATCTCCAAGTTTTTAGTAAGAGGAAGACTAGATTTATTTAACCTCTTCATTGCTTGCCAATTTTGCAGTCCTGTGCTAAGCCCCAACGATACCACCACTACTGCCCACTCAGTCCGTTGACCCCACCCACTGTGCATCAACCAACTGTAAATTAAGACCAAGAATGAGACAGACATTCAGCTTCTATCCCCTCCCTGGCCCCCTTTCCCATTTCTGTTAGCTGCCCTCTGCCTGCCTTTGTACAATGACATCACCTTTCCAGAATACCACTAAGTGGTGTGTAAAGATTCTCTGGCTGGAACAGCTCTTTAAAATGTGTGTGTGTGAGAGAGAGACAGAATTGGTGGAAAGAGGGGAAACGAAAAAGCACTTGAACCCGAAACAAGTAGACGATATATATATATCTATTCTCCTGTGGCTCAATATAGAAAAGGTCAAAGTGCTGTGGGGGAAAAGATGGAGAAGGTTCAAATAAAGTTGAGAATCCATTTGCTGAAGGACCTTGTTAATGCTGTCCTTGCTACCAATTTTTCTTCCTTTATTCTTCTGATAAAAGTTGCCATCATAGATATTACAACTTTAGAGATAACCTAAATTTCATTCAGAATTTCCATCTAAAATCACACAGAAACATGGGAGAGGCCTAGGGCCAACATACAGACCCACTCTTGTCAATCACTTGACAGCTCATGCACCCATTTATTTATTCACCAATTCACTCATTCTCCCACTCACTCAATTCATTCTCAGTCCCTCTTTATTTCTTTCTCACTTCTCATCTCTAAATATCGCTGGATTGGGGATCATGGCAAAAGAAAAATTTGATAGGGGAAGCAGAGCTGGAGGCAAAAGAGCACTTTTGAAGTTCTGACCAAATTCCAAACCAGGTGTAGCGTATATGTTCATAATGCTATTGTCTTCACATAAAATTCAGTAACAGCCGATGCCATAGATTGCTTGTGGGAAAGAAGAGAACAGCTCCCTATTGATCCACAGTTAGCTGGCACCGAGTGGGCGGAGTTAAATATATGCATGAGTGACAGCAATGGACTGATCCGATGACCATATTACAGGACATACATATAGCCTGTCTGTAGATCTAGATCTATATCTTTTAGCACATGAACTAAGCCTTAGTGGACGTATTCATACTGCCGTTAGAAGTGAAGTGGTTAAGTTACAAATACACCAATTATAGAGCTAGAATCTTGATTTAGACTAGATCCAGATCTAGATCTAGATTACAAAATGAACAAATTGAAAATTTTGCAAACTTCTGTGAGACATTCTGCTGAAACTTCCCATAAAGTAAATGATCCTTGTTTCCCTCCTTGAACATAAACTTCACTTTTATCTGACAAAGGTGCAGAAACTAAAAAGAGGACTTTTTAAGTTTATTATTTATGTTGCATGCTTGCTTCCGATTTGATGTGTCCGAACATGACTTTTGGGGTAAAATGCAAACTTGCATCTAGACCAACCGGTTCAAGTTTAACTTTGTCCATTTCCAAGATGTGCATTTAAGAGACACACAGGCTCACTTGTCTAAGCTTTAAAATTATGGATGCAATAGACTGACCTTAAAATACACAGGCATTTTAAGATCCGTCGACAGTCTTCTGCCTGCTGCCCAGTTCGAAGATTGTGGATCCCGGAACTGAGAAATTGGCGTCTACCGCGACGCGCATGCGCTCTGACATAAAGGTAAATTAAAAATTAGAATTTCATTTAGCTCGGTGAGATGGACGAATCAACTCAAATAAACCCCATGGGAAAAAAGGAAAGAAATATACATAAAAAAGAGAGAGAGAGAGAGAAAGAACAAGACAAAGAATAGGAGAAGGGAAATAAACAAAAAAAAAAAAAGGCCTAAAGAACGAAAGAAACCAAATGAAAAAAAAAAAAAGAAACAAACAAATACAAAAAAGATTAGGAAAACAGAAAGTAAAAGGAGAGAGAAAGAAGAAAAGTAAGATAGAACCAAAAAAAAAAAAAGAAAGAAAGAAAGAAAAAAAGAAAGAAAAAAAGAAAAAAAGAAAGAAAGAAAGAAAGAAAGAAAGAAAGAAAGAAAGAAAAGAAAGAAAGAAAGAAAGAAAACGCACTGCGAGCCATTCAGTATAAAACAGTGATAAAGCATACCAAAGAAATAGTCGCAGATCATTCAAAATGGTAAGTACACGTGTCACTCTTCGGCACCTCAAAATCTCAGAGCTTGTTTTGCTATATATATATAAAGAGATCTGGAATTAAAACCTCTCTTTGGGTCTGTTTTAACAAAACAACTTGAGAACCTTCCATGCATATAGGAAAAGATGTGGAGATATTCATCTAGAAGGTACATAAATCATTATCGTGACACTGCATTTATGTTCAAGTTTTCATTACGATGATTTTAACTACATACGGTATTGTAAAATCTCCCCTATGAATTGAAGTTGTACCATTAGTTTATTGTACCTCTCGGCAAATTGCTGAGGCAGAAATGGGAGGAGATGGGCAAGGAATGACTATTGAAGATATCTTGTACTGATTCTTCGCTTGAAAATCATAGATGCCATCAGTCTTTTCTACACCGAACTGAACGAATGAGTGACCACACACCTCTTACAAGACGCTGTAAAGTGTTGCATGAAGGGGAGTGGCTTGAGAGGGCAAATACAAGTGATAATAAGGTATAAGTTCAGTGAACTTTCTTAATACAAGGATTCGATAACAATCCAATTATAGACTACTGAACAATAGTTATGGACTCTTTTTTCAACGGCTCATAAGAAAGAAAGTTTAACCTACTCATTTCAACACGTTTGTAGAAGTTAAGTACCAATCATCCACCCATGATGAGTATATTTTTTTACCACGGTTGTGGACAGCTGAGATAACCACCACTACAGGAGGTTGAAGAGCTTATAAAAACCATAACATTACTCAACTTATGTGATATCGCCTTTGAGATGTATAGCTGGTATTTCATTTTTGTAAATGTTTAGACATGAGTGGGTTAATTTTTTTTATGAGCTATTGTGTAATATATATATATATAACAAACGCACTAACTATTGCGACCAGGTGGTCAGTGGTCTGTTGCAACTAGGTTTTCTTTTTTAACCAATCAAACTGCATCGCTAGTTTTGCATCGGGACATTGGATTACACCTTGTTTATTCTATACTGTATTTAGATTCTAGAGGGCTATGATTAGGATTGGATTTAGAGTTAAGGTCAGATTTAATACATGCATTGCAACTCAGTGGTACTTGAATAACCTCTATACCTCATTTTACATACTACCCTAACTCTAACCATAAATCTGACCTTAACTCGCAATACATGTATTAAAACCAGAGTAGCCAAAGACCATTGGAACTATTTTGATCACCAGGTAGCAACAGCTTTGTTCTATAATTAACTTACCCTTCGCACGCCCCTCCATCTTCCTTCCCCCCTCTTCCACCCCGCTCCATGTCTTTTCTCGTTCGCCCTCATCCATAGTATGCACTACATTCGTCTAAATCTCTGCCAGTCCTTTCTTTCCCTCCTTCTATCTTCTGTTGCACTTTCTTTCTCTGGCTCTCGCCACCAGTCCTTCTCACCTTTTTTTTTTTTCATCACGTATCGCGCAATTGCACTGACTGTTCTCTCTCTCTCTCCCTCCCTCTCTCTCACACAACCTCGTTTTCTCTCTTTCAATCTCTTTTCCACCGTACTTTTCACATCAGTAAAGTAGCCGTCGACCAGTTTGGCTCAGATTCCTTTCCTAGAGATTTATAAGAACACAGAACACGGACTGAGTGACCAGAGCATTCTTTTACTTGTATAATTTTCCACAATGCACTGTAAACCCCTTGAAGTCCATGCCAAGTTCGATAGCTTTCCTCTAGTTCACATCTTCCCTGACCAGATGCCAGTTGTTAATAGCTCACCATGGCTGTTTTTATGATCCTTGGTCAGTGCTCATTATCACATCTTGTCCATAGCATGTGAACTTTGGATGGGAAAGATCAGTCTATATCATTGTATAGTCTTGATTGCCATCTATAACTCGATAAGACACTCATAGGAGGCAATTAGTCTACACATTTTATTGCAGCAACATTCTGCAGGTGGTCAAGACATGGAGTGCATGGTCTTATTGACTCACTTGGCCCGAGATTCATGCAGGTCTTGTCCGTAATAAAACTGCTTAATCTGTTAATTGATGGCTGGTCAATCTGCCTAGCATTGGCTGTTACGGATAGCTCACGTGGTCACTTGTAAACAAAGAGAAGCATTCAATCTTTATCGTGTCATCCAATTATGTAGATAGTTGAGGATATCGAATACTCTTTGGGTATAAAGTTATCTAGTCAGTGAAATTAATAATGCACCAATCAGCCCTGAACGGTTTGCTACGAATTCAAAAGATCACCTTTCTTTAAAGAACCAGTCAGATTTTATTGCACGATTATGCACCGCTGTAGTTGGTGCATCGTTGACGAGAGTAGTTGACAAAGTAACTTATTGCACGGTCTCCTCTCGTGAGCGTACACAGTCCAAATGATTTGTGAAACAAATGCCTATTTTGTAAATTTGACAGCCTGTAATCAGTGTGCTGCAAGTTGGGTAAAATTGCTATAGAAAGAGAAATTAATTTTTATTATGCCATCTTACGTGAATGGTGGCTTAAATGGGTGCTCAAGACTTAACAAAATTGACGGTCTTTCACTCTGACAAGAGAGAGTCGGGGAAGGCTTTGTTCTTGCCATCGATTTACAAGTGGTCAAGAACATTACATGGCAGATCTGGTTGTCGGCGCGCCGACCCTAGTACACACTTCAGGTCTCGTTAAAGCTACTCAATATGTAAGCTTGATAGTCCTTTAATAAGTCTGCCTGCATTGTCAGCTATGAAGCTGGAGGAGTTGATTATGCACACAATTAAACTTTATTGTGCTCTCAACACATTATTGTGCAAGTGTTCAAGAATGGTGGGATCCGACATGCATGGACCAAGAGATTTAGTGACATCTTACTGAAATTTTTTCGGATGGGAAGATGGAATCAACGCAACCATTCCCCTCCCCCTCCCCCCCCCCTTAAAAATATCGACCTAGCTCATTCATATTCACCCATACTATACACATGTATCTCTCATCCCGGTTGCGCAAGGTATATTACGTCATTCGATCTCCTTCAGGTGGTGATCTCTTGCATCACTATTGCCCTATTAATCCATACTAGTATAGACAAAGACGATGTTTTGTAAAAGGCACTGATTACTAACCTTAAGCTGGGCAAACTACCTGATGTTGCTCTTGGTACAGTTTCATTATTTTTTAAAGTAGTTTGTCGTCACTGTCCAAACTTCCAAGTTATCAAAAGGAAATACTATAGGTGTTAACAGAGATTAAGTCTATTTTTCCTTATCATCAAGAGGCTCTGCGGTTAATAGGAAATTTACAGTTAGTGAGACTGGATAATTTGCACAACTTGTGGGAGGTCTTTGTGTTTTCTGTTTAACAACGCATTCCATTTATCACACAAGCTCTATAAACTGCACTCCATAAATGAAGTGGAACAAGCAACTGATAACCGGACAAAGCTGATTTTTCATCTATGTCCACTATGGTAGTAGTACAACATCGAAGAAAATGCACACTTCTAATGCTTGAAGGCCAAACATGATAGCAGTATTAAAAAGACTTAAGGCAGTGTGGCTAGTCAAGGTTGACCAAATCCAAGTAAGGCTAAATAACGGTGGAATTCTTCTGATATAAAAATTTCAATGCATGTCATCATCACACATCATGATCAAATCAGCTACAAAGTCAGACATACCCGGCAAACATCACAGGACCATCTGTGACCCAAAGCTTGAGGCCCTGGTTTGTGCTAATGACTTGTGTATAACATCCAGAAATTCGTGTTTGACCATTTGGTCCAAAGACCGTCGGGAGTTTACCATTGACCATTAGAAATTCTGTGTTTGTGCATACTTCTTAGAAATAAAGGTTCAACATTGCTTTAAAGAGCTGGTCAACAAATGTGTGTACAGATGTACACTCTAAGTGTATTACCGCAGTGCGTATAGAATTTACCAAGGATGAAGAGGTTACGAATGTCCTCAGAATTATGGTGTAAGCACAATAATGTACAATACCTTCCTCTCTTTCACTCTTCTTTCATATCTTCCTATTAACGAGTCAAGTACTCTTCTTTCTCTCCATACCCTCCCCCCTTCTCTCTCTCTCCCACACACACACACATTTAAACAGACAAGACACAGACCTAATAAATATTGTCTCCTCCTTTTAAGTTTTCCCCTCCCTCTTCTTTTATTTCTTCTCGTTCCAAATTTCACTTGTATAGTCAATCCCCCCCCCCTCCCTTTTTTTTCATTCATACATTAGCGCACTTTCTCCGCAATCTCTCTCTCTCTCTCTCTTTCTCTTTCCCTCTATATATTATTATATCTCTCTCTCGCACTCACATCTGTCGCTCCTTTTTTCTCATGCATTCACATTGACTTCTCCCTTTATACGTTTGTCTTTCCCGTTGTTCTTTTCTCTTTTCTCTCTTTTCCTCATATACACACTCTCTCTCTCTCTCTCACACACACACACACACTCACACACATTCTCTCTCTCACATACACACACACACACATATATACACACACACACACTGTCTTTCTTCTATGTCTTCTCCAAACAACACCTCTTTCATGCTGCAAAACCCACGACGCCTTATCCTATCCCCTGCCTCCATTCCTTCGCCTTAATGTTTTATGTCAACAAACCAGCACCCCTCACACAACTCTCCTCTACGGCCCTGATCTGATTCTGGGCAGCTATCTGGCCGTCGTGAGCCCTCTCCCACTCTTTCACAGCAAACATCTTGTTAAAAATGTGTGAAAATACGGGCTGAAAGAGCCCGATATTGACGCATCGATTAGAGGTTTGGAACCAAGATCAGGGATTTGCTCGCGATTCTCCGGTTCTCGGGGACACTTGACTCTTGAAAAAGCGCGCCGAAATCAAAGCCCGAACATTACTGTAAATGTAAATAGCGCGTTGTTAGAAGAGAAATCGCCAGAAAAGAATGCTTGAAAGGGGGAAAAGGGAGGTGGGGCGGTGGAGGGGGGAAGACCATGTTCTGTTATGCAGGATGCTTATTCACATACGTCATACTATTAGCAGGGTCACTATTAAAGACGACTTTTAATCAAAACATGGTCTTTGAGGTGCCGGCGTTAGAGTCTTATATTTCAATTGTATGATAATAATATAGAACTTTGTTGTTTGTTATAATTACGAACTGAGTCATTCTGAACTGAGTAGAGCCACTCTTTTTTTCCCATACCTTTTTTTTTTTTTCATTAACTTTTTATTTTTCCATCGTATTTCCTCCATCGGTCTTCATTTATTTCATCTCTTTTTTGTTGTTCTTTGGTCTCGTGTTTATCTCTCTTCAACTGTTCTCTCCGTCTATCTCATCAGTCGCTCTTACTTTCTTTAATTTTCTTTCTCCTCTTCTATCTTACATCAGTCTCTTCTTGACATTAGTTTGTCTTTGTTCGGATAGGGCGTGTCTTCCACCCCCGACAATTGCCGGCGCTTTCATCAAAATACAATTATCATTAACAACTTATCTTTCGCTCTTTCTCTCCCCCCCCCCCACCCCTTTTCTCATTTATATTTCCTCCCCTTTCGTACCTCAAACCATTCTCCCATTAACATTCACATATTATACACTGTGAATTTACTATCTATTACCAATTTGTTTTGTTTTCAGTTTCAATGGATTTTGATCCCGTCCATCAATTCACTCGTTCATTGTTTATAAAAGAAAAAACAAACTAATCACCAAGCACTGGAGCTGGAATCTTGCCAGCCTAATCATCTGGCCCATCATAATTCTAACGCATCTTCCCTCCTACCTCCTTGTACCCCTCTCACGGTAAATCTTATTTCTCCTTCCTATATTGGACTGCACGAGTTGTGTGTATCAGGGCAAAGAGGTGCGATGGGGGTGCAAAACCGAGATATCCCAGAAAGTACAGTAATGATCATTACCAGAATTAAAGCTATTATACTTATCTATTATCTTTTTATCGGGAAGAGAGAGTGATTGAGAGGGGTTGTCGAGAAACAATAATAAATGGCCCCTAAGTTTGTCCATTTAACAGTGTGTATGAAATAGATGACAAATTGGGAAACAGAGAAACCTTATAATTTTGACAAACCTCTTCTGAAGGAAGCCAATCCCCTTCTGAATGTAATGCAAAGACCCAGTAATAATCGTCATAATAATATCCGATAACAATAAGGGCTCCAAGTTCCTTCCCTATCGATCCCAGTTCTTTGTCAGCGTTATAATGACGAGTAAGATGTTATAATGAGTATTTTGAGACGGTGACAGGGTATTGATGGTTTATTGAGAAAACAAGTGTTCCACTGGAAAACCAGGAAAATAATAACTGGGGGTGGGGAGGGAAGCAGAAAAGTCTTTGTTTTCCTACCAAATTATTGTTTTCCATTCCTTTTTAATTTCTCATTTCGTTTATCTGCCATTTCCTACGTCGTTGTTTTCATTTTTTTTTTAAATTAATTTTTCATTACTTTATTTTCATGTCTGAGTCTCATCCCCAGGCCCGCCCATAATACAATTATAAATAATGTCATTACCATCTCGGTTCTTCTTCTATGTCACAACATTCTAGAATATTCCAGAATAGTCCCGATTAAGACGTGATCCAAAAAATAAATAATGATTATTTTAGAGTGGCCTCTGTTTGCCATAAAGTAATAGATCTTTCATTTAAGTTCTCCAATACCAGATCAAAAGGTATCAGTGTCGGGCTGAATAGTGCCCGTGTCAAATTGAAAAGTTAGGGATTACTTGATTACATTTTTCCTCAAAATACTCAAGTCTGATCTTTCTTTCATCACGCTTGAGTTTATCAGTCACTGTTTCTTGACTACGTTGGTGCCTAGAATAGAACATTAAGTCGAATCCACTGCATGGCCTCTCATTGATGGGGGTAACAGAGGGATCTAGAAATTCACTGTTTCCGCAGACAGAAAAGTATAACTATCTGAATCTACGAGTTCCAAACATGCTTAACATTCAAGAGTGGTCGACAATGTCCATATAAACAAAGCGCTGTATTAGGTTGGGAGATGTATATAATTGACATAGTGAATCCAACGAGAAGTTTGCAACGCGTGGATGTAACAGCAAATGGAAAATAAATATATATATAAATGTTTTTTTTTTAATTTTATTTTTAAGTAAGGACAGTTAAGTTTCAAATCCGATATTTCATGCGTGATTTCCAACAAATTGAATTAAATCCTCTGCGTTCTTGATATGCTTAAATTTTCACGTTGTATGTTTGAATATAGTGCAATATCTGATCAGAGGACGGCACAAGTTTGCTTCTGTTGCTAGTGTCTACTAAGGATTTGGTTTTGCGCTTTCGGCGTTTTGTCATGGAAATGACAAGGACCTCCCATGACGATAGTTTCTTTCTGTGTGTTATCTTCTCGTTCCCTTTCCTCAATGAGAGTTTTATCGTAAACCTAATTATATTTGAATTAAAAATCATGCTGATTTAAATCTTAGTCTTTTTCTTACGGAGTGCTCCCATTATATCATCCATTGGATTTCCGAATGAACTGAAAGTCTGTCCTGAAAAAATAATAATGATAATAATAAATCTAAAATTTGAAAAAAAAAAAAAAAAGATAGACAGAAAGAAAAAGAGAAAGACATCTTGTGATGCCACTTTGAATAGCAAAGCTAAATTATAATCTCATTTCGGATAAGAAAGAATTCTCAAAATCTCCCTGCTGCGGATCATTTGTCCTTCTATGATGTGTTGACTATGAGGTCATTCAACGAAAACGTCAACATCAGAAAAGTGAAAAGATGCGATGCAGACTTTGTGTATTCTTTGCCAGTGGAAGATTTCGGTTAAATTATTGCAATCTCTGGAAAGATAATCTTCTTTTCATTCCACTTTCTTCATGGACGATCCCGTGTTGCACGTTTACTTCATTATTTTCTTAATGTGCAGGGAAACATGTATGTATGAGTAGATCGTGGGTTAAATTCTAGAACTTTCAAGCTAACAGTGAATCTTAACACTCTGCATTAGTAAGTCATATATAAGTTTGAATAAAATTCTTCACAAATGCAAGCAAACTAGTCCTAGGCTCATATCGCATTCTAGTTTCCAAAACTTCATCTTATTTGTTTTGACTCCGGTTGATGTTGTTGACACTTATTAAATGAAACGAAGTAAATCAATTTTGCCGAAATCTCTGAGTTTCGGAGAGATTTGCATGGACAAGTTAAAAACGACCTAAAAGTCGGAAAATCTGCAGGTACTGACAGAATCACGGGAAAATAATTACATTGCTAGTCGCCCAGATAGTGAGAGAGAGAGAGAGAAATTGCACATAAACAGAATGGTGAAGAACAAATAAAGGAACGGAAGCACATACTTCATTTTAAAACTTCACAAGAGTGATTTTTTTTTTTTTTTTAGGGAATTTTGAATAGAAGCATTTCATGGAATACCAAAAGAAGAGAAGAATGATAGGAAGAAAACAACAACAAAATTATTAGAGGGGAGGGAGGGGAGAGGGGCCTTTTACGAAGAAACCTTTTTCTTCTTCCAAGAAACCTTTTTTTTTTTTTTTCCAAAGACAAAAAGGCATGGCATAGTTGTGATTAAACAACGTTTTCCCTTTTGCCCCTTATTTATATGCAAGAGCTAAACGAGCTTTTGGAGGAACAACGGATACTTTCTATTGAGCAAAATCAATAATGCATTAAACTGTTTTTATTTCATCTCTTTTGTTGATCACAAAGTGGAAACCTCATAATGCTCTCTTCATAGGTCGAATTAAACGATTCTCAATCCAAGTCGAGGTTTTTACATTTATATTGTCATATCATTTACATAATATTATGCAGACTGGAAGTTAAGGGCCTAAATTAATGAAGTTTGTGGCAAATGCAGGCCTGTGGGACATAATTATGAAGGGACAGTTTCTCACTTACATTCTGAATGGCTTTGTTTATTTATTATGTTCATTAAGAAACTTTGAGAGGGTAGGATCTGACAGTGGAATGCAAGCATTTGGTGAACTAGTGTTTCTCCGATGTTGTTTCTGCGATGTATAATGGTATTGATCTATGCCAGTGAATGACTTATTATAAACATACATGCAATCCTCAATTGTTAATAAGCACTTTCTCTCTCTCTCTCTCTCTCTCTCTCTCAGCCAGCTAAATTTCTTTGTTTTGTCAAGAGGTACAATAAACGCATTTTAGAAAAAGGAAAGAAACATTTTTACTTTTTTTTTTTTTTCTTCAGATATGCGAAGGAAAAAAAAATTAAAAATTATCGCAGTTATCAGGATGAAAACAACAATAACAGCAACAACAAAAAGACAATTAATTTAAAAAAAAAAAAAAATGTTGACGCAGGATGACATGTTCAAAATTTCCTGTTACTCCTCATTGTTCAAATAACGAAAGCAAGTGTGATTTTTATTTTTATTTATTTATTTATTTTTCACAATGCTTATCTCAATAGTTTTGCGCTTGACGAAAGAAAATAATTTGACCAACGGTAAAATGCCTCATTATGAGATCTCGCAGAAGGACATGACCTATGTAAGAGACAAGGAATTCAATATGATCTGAAGAATGAAATAGCCATGTGTTAGATTCTCAATAACGGGTCTGTTCCTGTCATAGTCCAGGTAAAGTCTTGTTCGGATCTGTCCCGTTATCATTATTATATTAATATCATGTAATACATAATAATAAGGTAAGACCCTTAAAGCAATGGAAAACTCTTGCCGTTTCCTTGTCACTGTCCATCATTTTATTAGTTAGAGTGATTCATTTTCTGTGTCAAATCACCATGCCCACTTATTTATAACTAGGCCTTTCTTCTTTCTACCGTTTCTCTATATCCCTCCTCCCCTTTATAACATATTCTGTTGCAGTAACCAGATGCAGGCATGCATAATTTGTCACATCATGGCTTCTCTTAGCGAGACGTAACTGCCTGACAGATACAGAATTCAGCACCACCTCTTTATGGCCACACGCTTTTGGAGCTTCCGAGGTCCGTACGTATGCCAGTCTCCGATCTGTCTTCAGTCCATCATGCATGATGCCTGTCTAAATCAAGCAAGATTCACAAAGGGGCACCCACACGCTTGTATATGATGAAAACTTTATCCAGGGCTACAGGCTTCTGTCACATGAATATACGCTGCAGATTATGGAGATAAGCGAGAGTTCAAAAGCAAGAGGAAGACATGCGTATGCATGTAACGATAACGCATTAATCCTCAATCAGCTGAGGCCAAAAAACAAACACTTGAAAGAAAGATGGAGATGCACTCTGTGTTTTACTGTTACGTTGACATCTTAATGAGAGAGACCTTTCTTAAAAAAGAAAGTCTATTCATCACTTCAGAATACCACTATAATACCAGACACGTTTAAAAGTAGGCTACCTTTTTGGATGGCCGTATCCTTTTAACATATTACAACACACCTGAAGTTTTTAAGAACCATCTTCACAACGGGGTAAGTGTCGAAACATAAATTCTTCTCTTAAAAAAAAAAAAATAATAATTTGCTTTGTGCAAGCATTACTGTTCTTGGAAATCATGTCTAATGTTATGTCATCACTGTATAATAGATTTTAATGAAATGGAGGGACAGAGACGTGGGACGTGTGAAAGGGGCGGGGGGGGGGGGGGGACAACAACCCTTCTCCTTCTAGAGATCTGACACGAGGAAAATGACTAGTGGTCGGAAAATTCAGCAAAGACATCATGAAATAATTCGTATAGACTCAAGATCGAGTAGAGCGGGATATCGGAAGTGCAATGGCATAAATAACGTATAAATGAATAAATGAATAGATAAGTGAGCAAATGAACGGGTAAATTAATTAATTAATTAATTAATAAACAAGTTAATAAATGAATGAATGAATGAGTGCGTTAATGAATGAATGAATGAATGAATGAATGAATGAATGAATGAATGAATACGTTATTACGATATAGAACCCCCTCCCCCCCCCCTCTTTTCTTCATAACAAATGATCGATTTCAGTCTGCACATATAAAAATTATACCTGAATGTCAGTGTCCTGTTGCATGAATTTGGCGCTATTGTTCCTCCGATTGCATTCTTCCCGCCGAGGTCATCAACTGTGCCATTTTGTTTCTCTTTAGTGCGGGGGTGGGCGTGGCTGTGTGAGGAGAGGCTACTACTCGGCGAAAAGCTCACGTCGTGAACGTCGCGGGTTCGAATTTCGGATTTTACCACCGGGGGATGGGAAGGATTCAAAGATCAAAACTCGCTTCTTCGTTTTCTTTCTTTCTTTCTTTCTTTCTTTCTTTCTTTCTTTCTTTCTTTCCTTCCTTTCTTTCTTTCTTTCTTTCTTT
>JBCAUA010374971.1:0-18451 GCA_038406235.1 Peronia verruculata | reverse complement strand
TTTAACAACCTCATTAGGTTTTCGTTCTTGGGATTGAGATCCACAATTTCCTGTGTAAAAAAAGCATGGGCACATTTTACAAAAGTTACTCTCTTTTTCAGACCTAGTGAAACATATGATCATTTTTTTTTTTTTTGCACAGTCAATAAGGAACCTTACTGTGTTGAATATGTCTACTATTAAAACCATCCATTAAAATCTCACAATAGGATCAAAGTGTGGACGAGTCTGGGTCTGTGGCAGATGTCTTATATTTATAACCTCCCCAGATAGATTGATGACAACACCTATTAACGAATGCATTGGAAATGACGCTTAATTTTACTTTCGAAGGCATATTGGCGAAGCTGAATTAATATCCCTCATAAATTTTACGAATACATCGAATTTACTTGTTTACTTCAGCGAATTGACCATTAGAAAGTTAATTAAAGGCGTCCTTAGTGCCATGTCCCATATTGAAAATATTAATGTTTAACACTCCAACTGAATGAAAGTGTGCGTTGTTTCAAGAAGTATGTATTCAGCATGTAGTATCCAGACTTCGTACACTGCACACTCTATGTATGTCGGTATATATATGTATGGCGGAAAACACTCAATAGGAGAAAAATGCATTTCCTGTAATAGCTACATCCTTGAAATAATCTATACGCAATTTGTCCTTATATTTGGTCGCTTTTCACTTTTGCTGCTTTTCTTCTAGGTGCATAAGCAGTGTTGCTGTGCAAAAATATGTTTTAGTTTGTTTATTTTGTCTTCAAAACATCTCAACTACACAACATCGCATATTTCCTTTTTCAGACAGCTTGGGGGGTGGGGGGTGTTTAGATTCATATCTAAAAGACCTAATTAGAGGGATTCAATGGATGAGTCTATGAAAGGCAAAGCTAAAAAATACGAAAAACCACTTTGAGAAAAAATGGCTTAGTTTGAGCTGAACAGATTGGTGAGAAAGTTCGTTGTTTTTATTCTATACTGATGTCCATCAACCGGCGATGGCGAATGCCTCTTTCCGGAATATTAAAAACTCACATCCGGTGCCGATGTCTGCCGGATTTGACCATCGCAACAACTTGATTTCATTCATTCATCACTGGAATGTGGCATGGAACTGAACGAAACGGGCAAAGAAATTACATTTAGTGATGCGTTCTTACCATATTTGTGTGGATTTTGGATTATTTCATCGTTTAGGGTAAAGCCTCAGACACAGTGGAGTCACTTTCACCGCACCATCCTCTCACCATCCTCGCACCTTTTTTGGGACACGGTTTTGAGAGGACAGGAGACAACAGAGTAGAGTTGTTTTCCTCTCCCCTTCAACCATTCAAGATGGAAGCTTTACAATTAGTAATGCTTTTGTTTTAATTAAAGAGACTTCAACAAAATATGCATGGATACTGGGTGCACCGAATTCAGCAAAGTTGAGATACATTCGCAAAATATCATTTGATGGATGAGGTCCTAAATGATGAAGAGAAATACTTGGTGTATATAAGAATGAAACCCAAAACATTAATAAATTTTTTTGTGTCCTCTAAAAAAAATTTAGCTGCAACCAACTTGCTTCTGCGTTGATATAATTTCTGTTGCTGTAGTTACGATGAGTCTTGTCATAAAGACATTTTTTGTGTGTGTGTGTGCTGCAGCAATGAGAGAGCTTCGAGATCCACAGTCAAAATCAAACGGTTTCCTACTCCTCTGAAGTGGTTATCTCAGTTTTTTTTCTGCAGTGCGGTGGTTTTTGGGGCCTGCCAGGACTAAAATTTTAGCGCAGCACTAAGTTAGCTCGCTGCACCTTTTTTTGGTGCTTGGGTGTGGAAAGTGTGGGGAAAGGGAAAAGCGTCCACTGTAGCGCGCCCAGTAGTATTGAGAAGGATTAAATTTCCTAGTCGGCAAAAAGAGGCCTCGGTGAGGATGGCGCGGGGATGGTGCGGTGAAAAAGACTCCACTGTGTCTACACCTTAAGTAGGCGCTACTGATTTATGCGATGTCGCGTGCCCCTTGAGATTCAGCCGTTGCGACAGCAATGTAGATCTAGACACTTAATTTTAATATGGGTCAAGCTGAATATCCCTCATAAATTTTTACTAATACACTGAATGTGGAATGAAAAGCCTTGTTTATTTCAGCGAATTGACCATTAGAAAGTTAATTTAAGGTGTTTTTAGTGCCATGTGCGGAGAGTTTCTCACTCGCTTCCAGACCCAGCCACCATCTTGAAATTTTGATGATGATGGCGGGAATCGTATTGGATTCTTGGCCATGTTTGTAGGGCTACACTTTGAATCCATGACTCGATCCATGCATTTTTTAAAATTCTTATTGTTTTATTCTTTTTAAATAACGTAATAGACCAGGCTTTCTATTACAGAAAGATGATGAAAAATAGATTGGCCAAGAATATGAAGAAGAGATAAGAAAAAGAGGTGCATTAAAGACAACCAAAATGCCAAAAGATAGGGGCCTTAAAAAAAAAAATATCGTTAAAAGAAATTACTTTTCAAATTTTGGTATGTGTTAATTTTCTTTTTTTTTTTTTAAACTCTTTTCAGGTTTTTTAAATTTTTAGTTCAATAATTTAAATAATAAATATGTAGATATAGATCATGAGATTGCATACATTCAAATATAATACATAAAACAACATAAATAACATGTAAATAATGTAAAACTATTAATCTGAACCAGTACCAAACTCCTGTAAATGTTGAAACTTTGCTTTTAATTAAGGTATTTTCTTTTTTTCCAGTTCTTCTGTAATTTACTAAGCATGGCAAAGTTTTTTCAGTATTCTGACGTTTTTTTATCTTACTGGAATACAGTGGTCTCCGCTTAAGAGCCCGCCTCTGCTGCGAAACGGAATTTTTTTCTATAATTTACCCCTTTAAGAACCCGTTCTGGGCACTTTCAAATAAAAAAATCTGTCTAAGAGCCCGGTGTCTGGCCAAGACACCCGAGTACTTAGTTATAGGGTAATTCCACATCATGCTGTCCACTTGAGAGAAACGCAGTGCCAGATGTGCAGTAAAATGGGGGATGGGGGTGGAGGAAACAGGTAGACAAAGGAGAGGAAGTGATGGTTGATGTATGACTGTATAATCAGGCCACGTTGTTGGCCAACCCGTAACCATTTCTTTGTTTGACAACACGTGGGACGGCACTTGTGATTGGCTTTGTGGATAAGGAGGTGTAAGTTTAGCCTTCTGACTGGTCAGCTGTTTTGCTCCTTCGATCGGTCTGTAAACACTTGAGTCACTCGTGCGATTATCCACGGGGTGGCTTAGCAACATCGTGTTTTCAACAATATTACCGTTATGTGAAAATCATAAGGCGTTTAAGCGCAGAGCAGTATTGATGTAACTTTACACTAAAAAGATCAGGAATTGCTACATAATAATATAAGAAGGCTGTACTAATTACTTATTCGCATAGATAAATCTTTAACTAATGGTAACGATCAACTAAAACTAATTATAGTTGTGAAGATAATCTGTGGTCAGATGGGTTGCATAACTTTTAATTCGCCTAAAAACCCGTCCGGCTAAGAACCCGCTTTTTTTGTCTCCTGATGACCAGGTTCTTAGGCGGAGACCACTGTATAGAAAAAAAGATGAAAAACAGATTGGTCAAGAACATTAAGAAGATGTGAGAAAAAGAGGTGCATTAAAGACAACCAGAAAGACGAAAGATAGGGGCCTTAAGGAAAAAGAAAAAGGTAGCAAAAAAATTAAATTACAAATTTTCAAATTTTGGTATGTGTTAAATTTTTTTTTTTTAAATTGCTTATCTCTCTTCAGGTTTTTAAATTTTTAGATCAGGAAGTCAGCTTAGTTTAATATAAATAATAAATATGTAGATCATGAGATCGCATACATTCAAATATAATAAATAAAACAACATAACAAAAATAACATGTATATAATATAAAACTATTCTTCTGAACTAGTACCAAGCTCCTGTAAATGTTCAGACTTTGCTTTAATTAAGATATTTTCTTTAACATTTTATTGGTTTTCTAAAATTTTTATAGTTAAGAAGTTAAGAAAGTTTCATGATTTAACTTTTCCACTGATATAAAGTTTTCTGAAACATTGTCTCCCCTTGTTATATTTCAGTGTTATATTTTTTTTCAATTCCTTCTGTACTTTACTAAGCATGGCAAAGTATTTTCAGCATTCTGAAGTTTTCTTACTTGATTATTCGGCTCTCCTCCCATGAAAATGAGCAATAATGATTTTGCTTTATTTCAACAAATATAAGAGGTTGCCTCCATTTATGATGTGATTCCTCTGCAGTGAGGCTTCGGCTGCCTTCAAACCTATAAATTTTGAAAATACACACCTTTAGCTAAAATTTGATACCAAATTCAATTTTTCATTTAGTTTGAAAATTTGCCAAATTGGCCCTGAAAAGGAAATGTTGTAGAGCTTTGAGTGTTTTCCACCATACTTGCTTCCCTGTTTTGCCAATAGTATCAGTTTCATTACATCAAACTAAGAATTTTAGTCTTTAATTTTTTACAACAGTTTGGTGGCTTTTTTTTTTTTTTTTTCAGTTAGCTAAACACCTGTGGAATTAACAACACTCACTAACATTTTTTCAAGAAAATATCTGAACTGAAGAATATTTTTGTAAAATTTGATACTTGTCATTTTTCCTGTCTTTAAAAATAAGCAATGTCATAAGACTTGGCCGACAAGTCAGAATTTTTAGTGAAGAGCCGAGTATGTGAATTTCATGTAAATCAAAATGCAGCGGGTATTTGCAGCACAATTCTGGATTGTGGGTATTTGCTTTAATTCTTATTTTTAATATTAACCTGGAACTGCAACAGTTCATGGAAATTACAGCTTGATTCTGTATTAATGGAGTATTTCTATTTATATTTGTATGGACTATGAGGGACTGTGGACCAGTAGTGCTTGGATAATCTGCATGCTGAAATAAAATAAAAAAACTACAATTGGTCTTGCTAGTCATTTTTTTTAAAACAATTTTTCATTTTTGTTAATCGTTGTAGAAGTTTTGATGTTTTGCATTTTTGTTTGTTTACACAGAAATATCTTCACGAGTCAAGGCACAAGCATGCTTGCCAGCGAACGCGAGGAACAGGAGGTAGATTCTTTTCCATCAAAGTTGAAAATGAAGCAGAATTCGGAATGAAAGTGAGTATTTTATGCACAATTTTGTACCTCCATTGGATAAAGAGTAGATCTTGTTATTCAGTCAGATAAAATACTTCCCTCTGTTAGGCACATGAGGTGTAAAGAGGATGTAAATGGAACAAAACCTGCTTTTGGTCTTTTAATTGGAAGATGCTAGATGGAATATTCTGAAAAATTCTTCTGATTATAAAAATTTTATTTCCTGCCATGCAGATATTTGAGTATTTTTTTGTTTCTTGAGCTTGAGCTATAAGTAGCAGATGTAGTTCATTGCCCCCTTTGTACATGGTGTGCTTATGTCTCACATGCTTAGCAAAGAGAGGTAATTTGGCTGACTGATATATTCTTATGGAAGAGTGATATCATTTTCATGGTAACTCCCTCTTTTTTTCACAAGTATGGATTTGTCTAGATCTAGTCTTGTTTTTTTTTTTTTTCCTCTATCAGGTCACGTTTAAAAATATTTCTCATCCATTTTAGTCAGGGTCAAGAAAATAGTTTATCCTTTTTTTTTTATTCCAGGATTAATAGCATATCACATTGCTTTTGATGTAAATGTTCTTTGCTTTTAACAAATGAGCTGAAGTTTATATATTAGGGAGGAAAGACTCAAAAAGGAATGTTGAAGTTTATTTCTGTATTCTAGGAAAAGTTATTCACATTAAAAATTATGCCGTAGCTGATTTCAAGTCAGAATGTCAATTCTTTTTTTCTTCAGCAGCTATTCTTAGTCATTATCATTAGAGTTTCATTCCTCTTTCTTCTTCATCTTTATAATCCACAAGGTTTATGGAAATTCCATAGAACTGTTATAGTGTCATATTGTCTCTTCAGACAACCTGAACAACATCCCACATATGACAACATAGTCCAGGCCATATTCAAATATATCTTGGAAAAATGTAAACTGCATATGTCTCGCAATCAGTCAAAATGAGACGTATGTCGATTTTTCGCCATATGGAGTTTTTGGTATCATGTGATAGCTTATTTCTTACCCTTCCTGGTAGTGAAAAAAGTTTTGAGCTAACTCTATTCTAGCCAGAGATATTGCAGTTTAAAGAGGTAAAGGGGGACTGCTCAGCAATGAGCGGAATTCAGAGTAAATCGAGTTTAAATGAACGGTTATACACATAAATCTACATGCTTACCCCATAAAAAATCCGATTTCAATCCAAGTAATATGTATAAATCAAGGGTAAGACCGACACTGTCTTGTTAAGAAATGAATGTACTTTGGATTTCTGCAATAAAAAAAAAAAATTGATATCTAACCCCCCTCATCACATTCAAAGCCTGATTTCTCCGTTTCTAGCCCAGCGACTTACGTCTCATTTCATCTGGCTGCGAGACATATGAGCAATCATGCTCAGCTGGCTATATTAGTATGTTGTGTATTGTTTTTCTTCAAGTGCAAAGTTTTCTTCGTTGTATATTTTTTTTTTTTTTTTTTAAATTTTTTTCCAGGATGGTGACAGTCCTCATCATGTGAATTCAGATCATTCTCCTCACAGCACAGGACAGCACACTCCCTCACCGTCCCATCACTTGCATCCTGACACAGGTGAAAATCCAATGGTTTCCATGAATGGACATTTGTGATATTCCCAGTCAGTGACCATGTCTGAGGGAAGAACTCAAATCATTGTGAGCTTCAGTTAGAGCTTGCAAAGAGGTACTTCAGGAGTGCTTTCCAGCATCTGTCAGTTTGTCTTGGAAGATCTACAGGGCACAAGTTTCCGTCCATGTGGACTTGACTGAATGATTATTGGACCATTCACTTACAAGCATGTGATGGCCAGTTATCATGGCCAAAAGGAGGCCATCAGGATTTCACAGCCATATCTCTGACAGCATGTCATCTGCACTCTTTGATGTATGAAATCTGACATCATAGAAAAGCAAACACGGCTCCTCCAGACAGGTGTTGAGAGACTTTTTTGAAGAATCAGATTCATCATCGGAGACCAACCAGTTATGTATATAACAATAATAACAATAATGGAGAGCATATCATACTCTGTAGGTCATTGACCTGACTTACAGGAGAAATCCTAACACTGATGACAGTGATGTGAAGAAATATATTCAGCTCATGGTCAGTTATTGATTTGGCACAGGAGGCCGTTGCTAGCACTCTCACTGCCTTTCACATCCCTCCTGCTTTAACGGATAATTGAGGATGAATACTTAAAAAGCACAATAATCTCTGACTTTCTACAGTGAGGTGAATGTGAGAGGAAAAGTCCCACTTTGAATACAGCTTTAAAGACTTCTCAAGTTTTGTGAAGTGGGTGCAAGAAATCTAATCTTGAGTAATCTGTTTGAGACTTTCCCCAGGTTGTCCATTGATTTTTTAGTACTACTTCCTCAGTCCAGATTTTTGATGAAAGCTGAATAATTACACACTGAAGAGGTCAGGTTTAAAATTCCTAGTATCTGAACTGATTTATATTTATTGCAGATCAGTATAAATAGTCTCTTGTTTTAGAAATGGACATTCCTGTCTCTCCAAAAAGTATTTAGCATATCTATATTGTTCCATAATTATTGTTCTTACAAAGAATGACTGCATCAGTAATAAGTGGAACAAACTTCCTTTAAAATTAATTTTATCAAATGTTTGATTTATCAAGTGTTTGGCTTTTTGCTGACCCTTTTGCTGACCTTGGTAATTTTTTGCATGACATTGTTTCAGGTTGGAATTTAGTCATATCTTGTAAAAATCAGAGCATCTTTTTCCATTATTTATCCTCTTATATGTTTTCATTTCATTATTATTTTTTTTTTTACTTAGAATCTCAATGCTAAGTGAGTGAGAAAATTAGTAAACAATGGTCTATTGTTGTTTGTTCAGAGTTAACTCTTTCTGTCCCAGGCCATTTAGCACCAGATGCCCAGGGTACATAACACAGAAGTCAAGATCGCCAAGGTGTACATTTTAAATCAGCCAAAACAAGAGTCGCACATAAAGAACGTACAGGTTGTTATATATCAATCTGTTGGGAAGAAGCAGAAGTTTTATACTATGTGCACTGCAATATAAATTGGCGTGTGTGAAACATGTTTAGACTCAGGAAAAAGAGAGTAGGGAGAAAAAAAAAGTACAAAACATTACTAATTATTCTCTCAACTCACCATCCTTTACTCGACTGTTGATCAATGTAAAATACCCATCTTCCGCAGTATTGAATTTTAGTTATCCTTGAACATTCATACCAAGTTTCAACATGTTCTAAGCCATGGTTTTGATTTTATTGAAGTTTATATTATGCACATGAAGAATCCAGTTGAACCAAGAAAACACAAAAATATTCACACTTCTTTTTTTTACATCCAGTGATGTTACAAAAGAATCAGTGTCAAAATATTTGGGTCTTTAGACACTTGTGTGGTATGGTGCAAAGCACTGGGGATGCAGATGAGGGTGGTTTGGGCATCCAGAACAGTAAAAATGGGTGCGTTTAGGCTTTGATGGAATACTGCAATGCACACACTTCAAGTCCTTTTTGTGGTAGATAATAAGGTATTGTGTGGTCTGTAAATCTTGCTAGTAATGAGGCTGTTTGGTTTGTGGCTGGAGTTGGTCCTTGCTGTGGTTGTTATTGTGGTGGTGGCTGCTGATCATTTATGCATGCTGCTGATTCTGTGAGTTGGGTAAGAAGTTGGCGCTTGTACCGTGTCGTAGGCCAATTTTCTTGCCCTCTTTTTCCGGAGCAGTCAACATGTACAGAATATAGCTGTTTACTTGAGCTATTTCGAAGGCCCAGAAGCTAAGCTTCTTCCACCACTTCACTGACTTCCTTTTATGCACAGTAGCCAGCCCTTTGATCCAGAAAGTCAAAGCCGTTCATCATATGGTTGTGTCGATGATAGCTGGCTTCAAGATTTCTTTTTTTTTTTTTTTTTGCACTGTCTTCCCCTCAGCCTTGGAGGAGACAACTGCCACTGCTTTCTTAGCTTTTTTGTCCCTGAAAGCAACGCAGAGAATGCTTTCACTGTGGTTTATAAACCATTTCATCTCCAGGTGGTTCAGTGACAGGGATCGGAGCTGAAGAGGAAAGTTTTTCCTCCTATAATTGACGGTGCCAGTATACTATTGTCGCTGGTCAGTGAGGTAGTGTATTAGTTCTCTTGTGGTATAAAACCTGTTAGCAAAAATATGATGCCCAGTCACCGGAGGCTTCAGAAGTGCTGAATACCTTGATGGCTTGTCCACTGTCTGGGTCTACTTCAGGGTTGTAAGAAGTGTTCTTACCAAAGTAGGTAAACAAGTTTATAACATAGCCTGTGGCTGAATCACAGAGGCCAAAGGTCTTGATATGATATTTGCTGGGCTTTTGTGGATTGTATTGTTTGTATTTGCCAGCGACCTTTGAAACCTACAACCATTTCATCCAGGCTAAGATTTTCGAACGGATAAAAAGCTGCCTGAAACTGAGGAAGGGTTCTATCTTCTCTTTTCCCTCTTTTTTTCCCCTGATGCATGAAGTGTTGTGTGGTATATGTCTTGAAATCTGTTTCTATAAAACATCTGCCCAAACCAAGGAGTGTGCATATCAGGGGCAGTACTCCAGTAGTCTCTGATGTAATGCTTTTACTGCAAGACTGCAAGCCTGTGTTGATGAGGACAGCAAGAAACTTATCCAGTTCAGGTCGAGTTACATCTTTCCACCTTCCATATACAGAGTGTTTCCGGGCTGGGGTGTTCAAAGAACACTTGTGTGCTGCAAAACTATTGATATATTGAAGAAGTTTATCCTTCACCTCATCATCAAACAGCACACTAGAACAGCTGAAAGGAGTAGATAGATCTAAACCTTCTGTCACACCTGCAGGACACTTTGGAGCAAAGGGAAATTGCTTCTTTGTCACTCCTCCATCATTTAGCTGTCTCCACAGTGGTCAGTAGTGTCACCATCAGGTCCAACATCATCCTCTCCATTATCTAGATCTAGGTCTAACTCATCCTCTCCATTGTCTAGATCTAGGTCTAACTCATCCTCTGAGGGAACTGGAGATGGTCCTCTGGTCCTCTTTCAGTTTCCTTTTCCCTTACAGCAGTGGCTCTGGCACATTTAGCAACTGGTAGGGTAACTTCATCCAGCTCACTGTCACTAAAATTATTCATTCACTGGCAGACTACTCAAGTCTGAATCATCATTAGAATTGTCCACTGATCCGTTATCTATCCATTTCTGGATGACCTTTCTAGCCTCTAAGAACGAAACTCACATTGAAGGACCTGCACCTGAATCCATCCTATGTTGACAAACAACTAGTAACCCTGGCAACGCAAGTCTGTGGCATTTTCTACACTTTTTTTTTTCTCCACACAAAATGGCTGAAAACAACTGAAAACACACAATGTGCTCTCCCAGAACGTAAACAACGCTAATAAGCACGGAAGTGGCCAGGATTTTTTATGCATAAGAGATGAAAATTCGAAAATTAAAATCAAGCATGGGTGCATTGATTGGGCATCTGAGCGATCTGGAATCAATGCACTGTGCGTTGGTTGGGGCAGAAAGAGTTAATTTCAGAGTGGCATTTTGTTTTAAATGGCTGCCTTTTGCATTTCAGTTGTGAGGCAAATTCATTTGTTTTTATCATGAATGAAGCAAACATAAATGGAAGGGGGGGGGGGGTGATTCTGTTTACAGTGCAAATTTGGCTGTCACTTTTTGGAGGAGGGGGAGGGGAACTTAGAGAAGTCCCCCTCCCCCCTCTTTTTTTAAAATATTATTTTTGAGTATGAATAATTTCATAGCATTCATTTATTTTGCCATGTTGAAACTGATGAAATGTGACCCAAGAAATGTAGATTTATCCTTATGATTCCCTGCAAAAGCCCACAAAGAAGCAAGACTTGCTGAAGTTTGACTCAGTCAGCATGAAATTCTGCACGGAAATGCAGAGATTTATACCTGAAAACGTCCATGTACTGTTTTTAAATATTTTTACTACTGTGTATTTTTTTGTTTGTTTTAGAGATGTATTTCATTTGCTAAATATTCCTCCCAGGTATGCACACAAAACTTTTTTTCATTATCAAATAAAGAAGGAAGAAATCCTCTCATGTGACATTGCCTATAAATTTCAGTTGGCAACATCTATCACAGTGAAAAATTCACATGAGCTTGATGTTCAAAGAAGATAGCCCTGTAGTGCGGCAATCCTTTCAGCAAAATATGAGGATACTTGTGGGATATATAGAGCCAGTGATGGTATAAAGACCTTTGACGTTTTCACAATCATTTCTTTCAAAGCCATTCTCAGTAAATTATTGAACCCTGAGCTAAGACATCAAATTGTGTGTAATTTTGTTCAACATTTTTCAGTGCCATTAGAAAAAGAAGGTGTGGATCTAGGTAGTGGGAAAACTGGTTTTCCCCACCAATAGCTCTGATGGTAGACTGATCAGTTCAGCAGAGAGAGGTATATGGTGAGACAGCTTTTCACAGTTGTGATAATGGCATGATCAGTGAGCCATTTTTTTTTGTTTTGTTTGGACAGCTAGGTTACTTCCCTTTGTTAAGTACATGATCTATAATACAAATAGGGGGGGGGGGGTGTACCTTTATCTTCAATTCTTTGAATCATGTGAAGCGAAAAAAAAAAAAAAAAAAAAAAAAAAAACAAACGAAAAAAGCATTTACATTACGAAGAGAATTTTTAAAAAAATTATTTGTTTGCTGATGTTCTAGGTAGCACAAGAAAAAACGATATTTTTCCCTTCTTTGTAATGCTTATATTCTTATACCTCTAGCTGCTCGAATTCAGATGTACACTGCACTCTAATCGTGAAAGTGAGAGTGTGTAGTGAAAGTGGGTGTCCCTATATACTAGCTATCCAACACACAACTGTGATCTTCATTATTGAGAAATTACATGTACAGACTTGTATTTGTACACAAATGGATTGTCTTAGTGAAATGTTGTTGTTGTTGTTTTTTTTTTGAAGAAAATGATGTTTGCTGGTTGGATGAATGCATGATCCGATTGTCTAAACTTTGTAAAATTTTATTTGACAACACTCTTCAATAGTGTTGATTTGACTTTTTTTTTTTTTTTCTCTGTCTTATATCTATAGATAAATATAGATGTGCAATGTGTCTGTAAAGTTAGTATAAAGTTATATGTATTAAAGAAATATCATGGTTAGACCAACAAGATATTTAGAAAATAGTTGTATGGCATCAGAAAGTGTTGTAGACAGTCAATTGCAGTTACTACAGTTATGACAGATGTTCACATTTTAAGCTTTTCAGTGCATTCTCAACAATGTGAAAGCATGCTAAATTATTTTCAGCCTTTCTGTCTGGTAACTTCAAGGACACAGTGTAGATACTTGTACTTTTCAAAAACATTTTATAAAAATGTATCCTGTTTGAATACTCAGTTCTTGATTTCTACAGATATCTGTGTATATCAGCAAGTATGTGGAAGTATGTGCATTTTTATTTTGTATCCCATATTTTTCTAAGGATTGTCCAAAGATGCAGATCCAAAATGAAACATTAGAAATTGGAATGGACAGAACCTCAATATTTAAATTTCATGTGTGTAATGCTGAAATACTGTTATTCAAGAAGTGCATATTTAGTCATCTTCCATGCAGTTTTGAGCGCAGGGAATGAAACATGATCAGCTAAAGCGCAGGTTTCTTTTGTCATTTTTTTTTTTTTCCTGTTATAATAAGAAACAGTTTTTATTGTAAGGCACAAGTCTTTTCCAGTGTTGTTTTTGTATCATTTCAAGAGCATTTTATATCTGTTAAATTTCTTTGGTGGTTTTTTTTTTTTTTCCAGACAATATTCCTTTTTTAAAAAAATCTTTTTTCATTCTTTTTTTTTTTTTTTTTAAAGGGTGTGGCCATGTCACTTTTTATTAACATTGCAGCTCTCAATTCCGCAGATGAGAGTATGTTGCAACTGAATCATTTTCTGATTATGAAGGAAGTAAACTGTTTGTGCTATGACAAAATGACTGTGATATGTGTCCATGTAATTTACATGTATAATATACATGCAGGTATCTGTAAATTTCTGGCAATAATCTCTGAGATCTGCAGATCGGACAGCACTCGTGGTTAGTGTATTTGGTCAGATCTCTTTTACCCCACAAATTTTTTTGTTTTTGTTTTTTGTTTTCATTTGTTTTATCTTTTCTTTTCTTGTTTTTTCACTAACTTTAAATTTATCACCAGGTTTTTTTTTTTTTTTTAGATAGCAAGAATACTTTTGTTCTTTTACCAGTTTCTTTACTGATATTAATATATGGTGTATTCAATAGTAAAATTATCATACATTGCCTGATAGAATATGTTTATTCTTTTTGCCTTATAATTTTTCTGTTTTATTTTATTATTTCTGAGAGGGGTTACAATTGTCAGCAGTTTGAAATTTTTGCTATTTAAATGGTTCAGTGACATTGATACACAAGAGGGCAAAGCAAAATACCTTCTCAGCCTAGGCAAAAAATCACTTACAAGTTTTAAATGTAGTGTTCAAGTTAGGGATTTTAGATACATGTTTGCATTTTGGTCTTGAGAACAAATTTGAATACTTTGAACAAGTCAGTTGTGTCATTAAGCTGTTGATTTAACTTTTACATTAAATTTTAGATGCGCTTCATGCTGGCTATCTCCGCGGTGCTGATTTAGGCCTATAATGCTGACAAATTTCATGGTACATGTAGGGCATGTGAAGGTTTTAGGGTTGTGCAATTCCAGGTTTATGTAGATTAGGATGAAAGTAAATGTTACTAGTTACTTACGATAAGTAATATGTCTTGTGACAGGGCAAATGAGTCAGAAGTCATGCCGGGCAAGGAAGATATACAGCCATTTTTGGTCATTTTTATCAGCTTTCTGGTTAAGATACTAAATGTGTTTTGTTTGTTTTTGCAAAACAACAATTTAACCTTTTTTAATCTGAAAAAAAAAATGAAATATTTTGATATCATAGTTGGAAAATAGTTAAAAAAAATAAAAATAAAAAAGCGGTCAAAAATGGCTGTGACTTGGACTCACCTGGTGCGCCTTCCGACACATTAGCCCTGGGCGCAGGACATATTTTTTTATATATAGGTAATAGATATATTTGAAATTATTTTTTATCCTCATTTGCTTATATTGTAATGCAAAATACTGAAAGAACAAATACAATACCTTGTCTTAAAACCTACTTGGCTAAAAATCACAGATACATACAATGTAGTTATGACATGTCTTTAGCTGAGGAAATTATAATATACTAGAGACAAGGGGGTGAAGATCAGATGTGGAAACCTGTGTTGTAATAATTGTATTACTGGTTTAATTTCAGTTTCAGTGATAAATGATATGTACCTTATTTTGGCTGAGAAAATTCGATAATATTCATGTAGCATTATTCTGAGATCTCATAGGACATAATGAGTTTAGGTAAATTAAGTTGAGGTGAATTCTCTTGGGAAGTAAGCACATTTCCCATTTTTGTATTTAAAATTTTTTTTATCTTTGTCATAACAAAGGTCTAAACAATACATTAACTGTGACTCTTTTTAGCACATACAACTTACTAAATAGCACAGAGGCTGACAAGGTTGGTTTGCTGTGACTGCATAAGCACTGCCATGTTACTATTGGTCACCTGATGGCAGTGGATTGAATATATATTACATTTTCAACCAGTTAATGTAACCCCCTTTTTATTCTTTTCTCACAGTTGTTTCATCATCCCAGTGAACTTGTTTCATGAATTTGCATAATGGCATATGTACGATTTTCTGTAAGGTAATTTTGTCTTTCCCAGGACAAAGTACCAACTGAAGGGCAGCAATGTGACAGTGTAAAATATCTATGTATGTCAAGTGGTTATTGTGTAGTTTATTCCAAAACCATTTGCTCTGTGAAATTTTGCATATTGAAAGGTCAGCACATGATTGTGAAATCATTACTGAGTGTGCATGTTTAAATGTTATCTTGATAAAGGAATAGGCGCAGTGTTTGTTCTCTTTAGCATTTTTTTTAATGGAGACAGGTCACAGTGTACGAAGAAGTTATGAGGACTTGAAAATGTTCCTTTTTTTATTTTTTAACACTTTCTAAAGTGATATCAGTTTTTATTAGATTTTTTTTCGGGAGTTATCATAACTTCTGCTCTATATCAGTAATGGGGATCTCTTACGCACAATTTTTCTAAATATTTTTTTTTGTTACAACAGTATTATTCGATAATTTTAGAAAGTCAGACTTTGGGGAATTTCAGTTGACTAAACGTTTTTTTTTTTTTTTCTTTCTTTTCTTTTTCCTCGACTCCATTTTCTCCCCACTCCACTTGATACAATATTACATGAGATGCAACGCAGTAAAATCAGGCTCTCGTCAAATTTTAAGCATATGGAGTTGTTGGTACTGTAAAGATTATTCATTTTCCTTTCAGTGTGTGAAAAAGTGATTGTTCTATCTAAAGTAAAAGTTGAGATATTGGTAATCAAAGGCAACGGTAGTGACCTGTTGCTGCAGCTGAATTTATTGAGAAAATGGCAGATTACGTTTGTAAATTCTTATTAATCCTTGTTGTGTTAGGAGATGCTACTAAATTACAATCGTTGGGTTTTTACTCGATCTGTTTCAGTAAAATGAACTCCGTAATGCATTTTTAAATTGATATAGAAGGGTTTGGTGAAGAAAAAAAAATAGTTAAAAATTCATTCACCGTTGAAAACTAACACTGGTTTTCTCCTGTCGGCTCAGTTTGATGAGCGCCTGATTTCATCGTGTTGCGCCTCATATAGATAAGGTATCACCACTTATCATTTGGATGCTTCTGATCTAGTTATTGGTCTATTCACTTTTCTTATGCCTTTCATCTGCCTGAGAGGCGGATATCTCAGCATGGTTGTTAGTCTGTTTACTATAGATTGAATAATGGTATGTAACACACAAAAAATAAGTACGCTGTAGAAGTGTTGGGTCGTATCTTAGCCATCAGTAATCTAGAAATCTGCTTTAGCATGAATAAACATTATATTTAGAACGCTTGTTGCCATATTTCGCAGCACTCCCACAGAACAAAGCCAGTTCTAGTCAGTTCATATCAGACAAGATTATGATCCTATTAATAGGGCAAATGTATTATTGGAAACCTCACATGTATAAGGCATAACACCCTCCACGTGACTGGGGTGTGCAAATAGTTAGCCTTAATTTTAAAAGCTTTCTTTTTTTTTCTGTGTGTTTGTATTAATTTTTTAAATTTCATGAACCTTTTAACCTTTTCACCATTTTGAAGGTGAAAAATGGTCATGGCATACAATTTTCAGTGTAGATTATTTTAGTTCAGGAGATGAATTCAACTTAGACATGAGTCTCAGATGTATGCTTGCGTTTTCTTACAGAGTGGAACACATATAATTGATTTATCATGTTGGAAGGCAATGATGAATGTAATATATGAACATGTATAAATGTTGTTGATAAAAGCTGAGGAGTAAACTTGCTTTGTATGAAATGAGTACACAGAGTGATAAGAAGTATGAAATGTTAACTGTAATATATTTTGATACATGTAATGAATCAAATATTCTTGTTGACATGTTGAAAGAAAAACCTTGAATGTAGTTTACATGTAAATGTTGTTAATGAATGGTGGGGCGTGGGGTTCATGTTTGGAGTTGACTGATTGTGATTGCATGGAATATAGATTGGTATGGTCAGAAGTACGAAGTGTTGTTAGTAATGTGTATTACGAAGCCATGCCATGCAGCAAATTTTAAACAAAATGAAGTGCAATATCAGTATCCATTTTGGTTATTTTAATGTCTGTACTATGTTGTTACCTTTGTCATAATAATATGAAATCTGCAAAAACAAGTTACAGGTTTATGAAAGAAAATAAACAAAAATGCATTTATTTGATACTGAAAAGGCATGTGTTGTCAGATTCTTTGAAAGACGCATGGGACCATTTGTATTTTTGAGTCCCAGTATCCTTATTGTCTACTGTACATGAATGTGTCTCACCTTTTTTTATCTCTTGCGTCCATGCTTATATCTTTCTTCCGTTTTACTTTCTTTTTCTTTTATCTTTGTGCTAAAATCTTGTCACAGGAAGGGTTGGTGACCCGTGGCTAGCTGGAAAATCTCCACCAAGAGAAGGAGGGAGGGAGGGGAGCTTGGTGTCACTAGACCTATGTCTTTTTTCACACCTTCAGTCGTCCATGCTTTCAGGGTTCTCCCTGGCTTTGAGGCAGGACTGCCTCATGTTGTAGGCCTTCTGTGCCAGCTAGTATGGCTGCATGCTTATTTCTTGTTTAACTTTAACTGATTTTTTCCCTGATCAAAAAGAATAATTGACGGAACCTTATCTGGATGTCTAAAATTTGAAGGCAGAGTTCCCTTCCACCATAAATTCATGGCGGTTAGATCCATGAATAGACCGTCTCTCACAACAGAGTCAACGATATTTATTTGTAACTGATGGGGATGGGCCACTTAGATTTGAGACATTAGTACTGAAGGACCTTCTTTGACGTAGCTCTCAGCTATGACCAGCTCATCGAAGTCTGTCTGCTGTCTTTGTGATTACCTGATTGTGTGTCCGCTCATAAATCCAGAATGCAAGAGATTTATTGAATGTCTCTTTGTCTTTCAAATATATGAAGGCTCTAGATTAACTACCTCACTCCACGTCATTTTTTTTTTCTCTTTAATTTCTCCTGGCAAAGTTTTCATATTATTAAACTTGAACTCATAGAATTTTAGGTTTCACAGCATAATCATAGCTGGCGACAAATTTTCATTTCCATTCTGATTTTTTGTTCTACGGGTTCTGTGCTCAATAGTGGCAGCTTGGCTTATTGTAACTTTAACTTATGGTGGGAGTAAAGACAAAGAAAGATATAATTTTGTGTTTTGATTTGAATAAAGAACCAGAGTTGAACATCAGCCAAAATAGATTTAAAAGAGAGAGAGAGAGAGAGATCCGGGAAGTGTGGCCTGTAAACATCCCATTCAGACTCACTCTAAAAGTTATTAGAGGTTTGGCATTTCCGTCGAATGAGAAATTTGAATATTTCTTGGTACCGGGCAATCAGATCTGTGGGAACGGTGCAGGTCAGAGAATCCGCATACATATGAGCTGGGAACTGGTCACATGTTGATCATACACTCTGTGTAACGAATCATATTGTGTAGTACACACGCAAGAGGTTATGGGTATAGTCATGTAACCAGTTATAGTGCAACCGCGAATGTTCCAGTATGCATGTGTGCTGTTTTGAGCTTGGCCTTG
>JBCAUA010374860.1:1895-18455 GCA_038406235.1 Peronia verruculata | reverse complement strand
GTCTGTTTCAGATTGGTATCAAACTTTCCAGAACTGTGTTCATACTTTTCTAGTTAGTTACAAATAGAACAGTAATTATTCTTTTTTATCATGAGTTTTTTCAGTTTCACAAATATATTATCTCAACTGGTCGCTGGAAAAGGTACCTTTAACCCCCCCCCCCCCCAAAAAAAAACAACATATACATGTACAACCAAATCCTTGAAAAAAAAAAAAAGAACTTTACATAGAAATAGTATTTGAAATACTTATACTATAGTGATCTACGTAGCCAGTCAGAATGAGTCATAAATATGTAGCCGAAATAAGTTTAGATGGGGGGATTTAGGTTATTTAGGCTACATGTAGCCCAAATAAGGTCACCCATATAGTATACCGCCCCGCCTTATTAGCTGGTCGGAAAATGACTCAGCAAACCTTTATTTGTTTGTTGAAACACAAAATAAGTCGAAATTGTAGAGTTCATACAGAAAAAAACGAAAAAATATCACGAGCCAGCCCCAAATGCGTCAGTAAGTTAGCGCAAACGATTTTTTGGTTGATATTTGCCATGAACAGATTAAATGAGGACAGCAAATGAAACAGCAATTAAGAAAGAGCGAAAGAGAGAGAGAGAGAGAGAGAGAGAGAGAGACGCACACAAAATGTTCATACAGCATTCTTTTCTTCAAATGTTAAATACAACTGTAATATGACATTGGTATATGTTTGTGTCAACCAAGCTAAGCAATTGTAGCGGATCACTTACACCGCTAAACACTTTGTTCAGTAGACAGAAAAAGTGACATATGCAATCCACAGACCGATAGAAACAGAACGTATTTAAAAAATAGAAAAACTAGAACTGCACAAAGAACTTTTACCGGTCTTCCTGCACATTTGACCGATGACACACGAAAGTTAACATGATTCCTCTATTATTCTGGTCCTGTTGTCATGGACAAATTGTAAGCATACATGCTTTTGCATACACTTTTCTAAAAACCTTTCTATCTCATAAGGGGTTTGCTCACTGTCTTGAGAACTTCAAAGAAATCTTGTACACGGGCATTTCACAGAATATGCCAGCAAGGATGAGGAAGAACATGGACAAGATTCTGAACATTTCAATTCCACATATTCCATGTCATGTATAAATTACGCACAACACATAATCAGAATCTCAGATTGTTTTTATTAGTATGCGCCCTGTAATTGCACCACCACGCAGGCTGCTTTGCGCACACTCTTGAGAATTTCAGAAACATTCACGGAGATTTTACTAGATTACCAGTGGAAGTGAGGAATAATATATGATAGACAGCTGAAACATCTCAGTATCACACGCATCATAGAATATACAACATTATCATTGTTTTATGACTCACAATAATAATGAAGTTGACGAATTTGTTGTTTGTTATTTTGGCTTAAAGATCATCACAAGCCTAATGTCCGGATGATACATTTACCCGACTTGAATCCCAGGAAACAGCCCGCGAATCTCTGTCGGGGATGAAGTGTCCGTCTCGATCTGAACTGTACTTCGCTGGTTGCGGTTGTTGCTTCTTCAGTGGTTTGTTTCAGTCCTTTTACACTCGTTAATTCCAGAGTTCCTTTAACAATCACTCATTCTTTTTAAAGAAAAAATGTCCGACTGTGTCTCTGTTGTGAGTGGAACCTAATACTGTTGGCATTAACAAAAGCTTCATGGTATGGGCGCTTTATGTGAAGTGCTGGTCAGTCTTGGAGAGATTCATGATGAAATCTGAGATTTTTAGATCAGTGCTGAAAACAAGTAACAGAGAGCGGACAAATGCCTATCGTCAGTGCAATTCTTATGTGCTTTGTGTTGTTATTTTAGTGGTCGTTACTATTACTTTATTGTTATTATTATTATTATTATTATTTAGAGAAAAGCTACAATTATCATTTGGTTTTGGAGGAAGACTTTGGCAACAGTCCGAAGAACATAGAGCATTTTTAATCGGAAAAAAGTTTAGCCGAATTTTAGATCTGATAAAATTTAATAAAATCAAAATGTGATTGAGGGACAAGTTGAAAAAAGAAAAGAAGCAATCGGAAAAGAAGGAACTGGGCGAATGTATGATTGATACCTTGATATTTGAAGCCAAAACAGAAAAATTCATATCGAGAAATTTTTGCAACACGACGATAGGGCTCTAAAGACAAAGTAATACCAGTATGGCAACAAAACAATATGTTGACCGTCATTTCTGGCCGGGACGTGAAACAAAAGGGTAAGTATCATAGGTGTGTGATGTGAGTGAGTATAAAAATGTAAGTAAGCTATCACTGCGAGAGCCTGTGCGCGTGTGAGTTTGCAGTTGTGCATACGAGGCACTTGGTGGATTGGGTACTTGGTGTTTCCTTCCACACTCGTCGATTGGTATGAAGTTGGGGAAAAAGGGGGCAGAGGACTGGGGTGAAATACGTACTGAAGTCACCTTCAATGTTTCATGGCTGGTAATCTTGTCACCAGTGGAAGACCTGCAGTTCTCAGAGTTTTGTAACCTTTGGCGAAAGAAACAAGCCTTGAAAAAAAAAGATTACAAGTAGGTAACCTCTTTCGAGAGACACACGCCTTTTCACAAAAATAGTTACAATTGCTGAGACTGTAACAATAGACTTCAACAGAAACAGTTGTGGCTTTGTGAACGAGAGAGGAGCTGGCAGCGAACAGTCAGGTTTTAACACTGGACATCGTCTTCTCGGTCTGCGTCCTCCTCCTTCTGCGCCAGAGGGTCGTAGTCTACCCTCAGTGGAGTGAAACTCATTTCGAAGCTGTCGCCCTCGGTGTCGGCCAAGGGAATGTCAAACTCGCGGATGCCTCGCAGTTCGTTGGTGCTGGAAGTCGTGGTGGTCTCGCCGTCTTGGGAAGACGGGAAACGGTGCTGGACGGTGGGGCGGAGGGGTGTCGTCTCGCCGGGTGGGGCAGGCGAGCAGTGGCGGCATGGCAGCGTCCCGCCGTACGTCAGCGCGGGTGACTCATGCGACGATGTAGCGTTGGCCAGCAGGATATGCCCGCCCACTGCTGCTCCGCTAGCGGACCCGCTGCCGCCATGGAATGCGTCCGCCGCCTCGATGGAATTGTGTAAGGAAGTGACCGCCGCCTCGTCGTCGTGGGCGTGATGGTGGTGCATCTGGCGGTGTTGGGCCATCAGGAAGGCGATCTGGCTGGCCGTGTACTGATCGCGGTCGCAGTACATGAAACGCGCCAAAAGGTTGAGGTTGCGGTCGAAACAGATGAGAATGATGGGTTCTACCATGGCCTCTGTCCAGGCGATGAAGCTGAAGGCTTGGTATACCTGTTGGGGGAGAAAGCAAGAAGATCAACCAAAGGAGAGAGGGAAAGGAGAAAGGTGAAGGAGAAACTGGCTCCAACCTCAGCCCAGTACCATCAAAGCATAGGCAGATAAAAGACAAACATGACATATACATTTGAGAACTCAGAGTAACTAAAATTAAAGGTGGCACTCAATTTTCCACTGTTTTGAGCAATAACAAAGTTCTGACAGAAGACCGCGGTAGAAAGGCATAATAAAGTAGCAACTTATGAGCAATAACAATATTGCTATAAATAGGCAAGAAATCAATGCTAACAACAAGAGAGGGGACCGGAACATCAAAACAACATATTTATTAAACATCAGTAATGGTTTTCTGGTCTGACTTAAACGTGAGACTGCTGGGAAGATATTTACTAAGAAAATTGCAGTGTGATAAGGCTGTCACAGTGTCAGAATATATTGATGTAGTCATTCCGGAATAAACCCTCACCCCACTTTTTCGTTCCTCATCTTTCTTTCCTTCCTACTTCTCATTGATCCACCCCCAAACCACAGTCTAAATAAAGAAGTGAAGGCTTTATGTCTTAGATTGAAATGAAGTTAGCTGCTTGATACAGTTTAGATTGATTTGACTGTGTTTACTTGTGACAGTCGCTATCTACACTAAAAGATTTGAATTTACTCTCTTTCTCTCTCGCTTGTTTTCACTCATTTTTCTCTCTTACTCTCCGCCCTTTCTTTCATTCCATATCACACACGCACAAACCACACACAATCACTCACACACAATTACTCACACACACAACCACACACACTATCGCTCACACATCCAGCGCCATTGATTGTCCCGTATGCCGTATGTCTTGTCCTACTAGCACAGACGCAGTACAATGAACGTATTTGTTTTGCGGGAGAAAAGCAACAGTTGTATGTGTTTAAGTGAATGAAAAGACCCGCAAATAAATATTTGTCTCTTTCTCCCATGTGTCAATGAACGTCTGTGCAATGCTGGAGGCATAGTTGGCTTTATATCCATGGCGCAGGGAGACTTAGAGGAATTGCCTGAGCATTATTAAAAAAAAAAAAAGAAGCAATATTTGGGGCAATATTCACAAGGAATATTTTCTTTGAAAGTCACGTCAACTGCGACAGCTTGAAGACATAAGTAACTTTCCGAATTCTCTTTGCGTGCTCAGAAATGCAAAGACAAATCATTAAAGAGAAGAGGTTTTTCTAACATTAGTTGTCATTTTTCTCTGTTTATGAGTAGATCTATCTTGTTATCTGTCCTCTGTGTGCCTCTCTGTTTGTTTGCCTTTCTATCTGTCTGTCTGCCTATTTGCGTATCTGTAAGTTGTGTGTCCTATAGCCTGTCTGTCTATCAGTCAGAGTGTTATCTGTTTTGTTTGTCCATCTATCTGTCCGACCGTCTTTCCACCTGTCCAGCTGGAGGACAAGATGGCCAGATGGCAGGACGTCAAGCTTTGTATATGCTCGGTAATGAGCCATTTTGACCACCATCCAAATTACTTCCCTTTGCCAAGTACAAGAGGTATAACAGAAGCATTGTAAAGAAGGAGAACATCACTTTTTTGATGGTTATGTGAAATCTGAAAAATTCACCATATCATGAATATGAATTTATCTTTTCGTAATAATTTTTTTCACAATTTTGTGCTTCAGATGTTTCAAATTACAAGAGAAAAAGTGATTTTTACCTTCTTTGCAATGCTTGTCCTATACCTCTTGTACTTTACAAAAGGAAGTAACCTAGCTGACTGAAAAAATGGCTCATTGTCAGTTGTCCATATCTGGCCCACCTATTGCCTGTCTGTTTGTTTATGCCACTTTCTCTTTTCGTCTGTCATTTTATCTTTCGAATCTCTTCATGAAAAATGTTGACGGACATGATATCAAACATTCCATGTATCGGTGAGTGTTTGCTATGCATACTTTGTCCGTTTGTCTATTGTTGATTTATCTATGTTAATCAGATATAAAAACCATATTTTGTTTCCGTATCACTCCCATGGCCGAGATAAGCTGTAAAAAGAGGCTTAAAGATTTAGCCAAGACAATCTGAAGGTATCACTCACCTTGGGGGAGACTTTGAAGTGAATGTCGATGAGGATGAGAAGGAAGAGTGGGTACCAACATAAGGCAAATGCGATAGCGCTGATGACGAAGATCTTGGCTCGATGCATGGCCTCCTGCGTCATCTCGTGGACGGTACAGGCCGAGGGCTTGCGGCCTAACTCATCCGTGATGGTTATGGAATGGCGCACAAGCATGGACACCCGATTGGGCCGGTTCATCTGAATCTCCTTGTACAGCTTGTTCAAGAAATGACCGACACCTACGAAGGATATAGTTATAATCACAATCCACATCACATTGGCCACGTATCCAGTGACCGTTCCCAACTCGAAAGCACAGTTTCCTATATCCGGGTTGTACACGATATCCCCGCCAATAAGCGTGGGTCCTAAATGTAGAATGACACTAGTGACGTAAACCACGAGCAGGCCAAAGAGAATACAGCAACTGGTGCCGTGCGAATTGCCGCCGACGTTGATTTCACCGAAGGTATAGGCCTCGGTGCAAATCATGGCCACCATGTTGATGGCGGAAGTGGTGACGATGACGATGTAGCCTGAACCTTGTATCATGCAGTCTGGCGGCATGTTCTCCTCGTCGGCACCACTCAGCAGGTTCAGGCCGAAGGGAATACAGAAGGCGGCTTTGACGAGGTTGAGGAAGCCGGCGTGGATGAGAAAGGCACTTGTCATCCTTCGGGGAGGTGGGGAGGTTGGCAGAGGATGAAACAAACAAAACAATGAATTAATTGGGCGTGTCTGATCACTATACAAAAGATAGAAGGAAGGAGAATGAGAAAGAAGGTAATCGAGGAGATTACGATCACTAGTGCTACCTTGCGACACGCCCAGTGATAATGAAGTAATGACGATGTTGATAGTGGCGATGCTGTTGCTTTTGATGGTTGTGGTAGCAGTAGTGATGGAGATGAGATGATACAAAGAGATATTATGTTGGAAATATAATGCGTGAGGTGTAATTTTGCAGACAATATAAGGAAGTCATTGCGAGAGAGCCACTGTCTCAGGATCGGTACCATAAGTCGTTAGCTGAGAGAAGTTAATGAAAAGGCCTATCCGAGATAGTGACTCGTGACATATTGTAACACATACAATATGACGTGCTGTATGAATAATTATATTCTGAAATTTTGTCGATGGCCTATTTGCCTTTTCTTTTTTGTTTGTTTGTTTGTTAGTTTAATGTTGAATCTAGCCATAGTGGCAACCATGAGATATCTTATATGCATTTCAAAGTATTACGTTTCTGTAAGCTGCCATCACGTTAACAGAAAGTTAATGAATAGCTTACAAAATAATTTTTCCAGTTAATGATATAATGAACCCCTCTTTTTTTCTCTCTCCTCCCTCATTACAATCCATTATTGAGGATGAGCCTGACTTTTGTATTTAAGAGCACAATATCCTGAGCAGACTCTAGCATTTTCAATAATCTCCCCTTCTTTTTCCCCTCTCCCCCAGCCCCCCCCCCCCCAACACACATTATTATACATCGCACCAATGATAAGGGAGGGCGACGTGACATATTTGGTTCGGCCAGTGGTCTAACTTTTCGCAGGACGTTAAACAGTATGAGTGTATGGGACATAGAGAAAGAGAGAAGTCAATAATAAGATGGTAGGAAGAGAAGAGAGAGAGAGAGAGAGACAGACAGACAGACAGAGACAGAGAGAGAGTGAGAGAAAGAGAGAAAGAGAGAGAGATTGAGGGAAGAAACAGAAAAAGAAAGAGAGAAAAAAGACAAAGACAAAATTGAATCAACAAGGCAGCAGCATGGCTATTTTCAGATGGTTTCAGGCCCTAAAATAGAGGATGCTTAACAGGAAGAAAAGGTCATAAAAAGAAAAGGGACATAACCATTTATCTTTGGGTAAGGATGGCTCTTGAGTGAGTTATGTTTTGGCCTAACTGATTTGATGATATCGCCCCGTGCATGGGAAGAATGCGGAGAGCAGCCCGGCCCAGTATATTTTTCAATTGTTTACTGCATCTTTGGGCAGCCTATGGGAGACATGGCATTTCCCATTCATCAGTCTATGCTGGAGTCTCTGATATAGGGCAAAACTGACGTCAAGATAAACTTCAGAATCTCTTCACAAATATAGACTCTGTAATCTGTTGAGGGATGTGATCCTCATGGGAAATAATTATATTCTTCGTAACAGGTTAATTTATAAAGATACTTAAAATTTATTGGCATTACAAATAATATAGATGACCTGTAGTAAATGGAAGGTCATCATGTCCTGCTATTGAGATTGAGGAAGAATCACCATGGTGACTTTCTAACTCCACGGAGAACATACCTTTTATGATCCAACGGTTTAGTAATTATTCGGGTATACGGCAGTTACTTTCAAACCATTGTCATCAGGCATTAGTTTGGTCATTTTTGAGATTGTAGTATAAGAAAAGGGTTCAAAACATATAGTTGTGGTCCATTTTACATGGCATACAGAATTGTACTGTAAAGAGGCAGACTAGAAGAAAGCCTGCATTCCATTGAGAGAAACATTTTATGTTACAACTTGATATTTCATAAACAGTTATTTAATAACCTTTCTCCAACCACGAGAAATATATAATGACTCCCTATGGATTGATCCTGAAGACTGGCAGTTTGAAGTATCATCTGACCTTTCTGCATTCATATGTAAAATGGTGAGATTTTTTAGTCTTGCATTGTGACGTTAGCTAAGAATGTGTGTTACCTTTTGAGATTTCTGGGTGTAAAGGTCATGATAATGTTCGTTTAAACTATGACGAAACCAACAGAACGAAAATTGTATTATCTTCTGAGATGTCTGCGTACAATGATCCTGGTAATGGTCGTTCTTGCATGTTTAGAGATCTACCTATGATACAGTATCTAGCTATGACCCATGATGACAACGGATGAAGGGAAATGCATATTACCTTCTGAGATATTTTGCATATAAGGATCATGGTGATCGACTTTAGAGTAAAGAGTACTGTCCACCTACATGCATTGACTATAACAAAAGCAGGTGGTTGAGATCTCTGTGTACAGTGATCATGATGACGGTGTTAACAGTTACGGGAGCTCGTGAGTGCTAAATTACTTCAGAGATTTCTGCGTACAGATGATAATGATGACGTTGTTTAGAGTTAGGGAGCTCGTGAGTGCTATATTGCCTCTTAGATTTCTGCGCACGGCTGCTAATGATAACGGTATTCAGAGTAAAGGGAGCTGCTAAGATTTATGTTACCTTCTAAGATTTCTGCGTACGAAGATCATGGTGATGACCAGCAGGTTGAGCGCCATCCCCACACTGGCCACAAAAAAGAGGTAGTACGCCTCCTGGTGCTGGGTCTCTCGCTGGTCCATAGCGACGATGTATGGGCCACTGGCTGCCGCTGCGGCATGCTCGCTAACAGCCTGCCCCCAGCCTGGCTCCACGCTGCTGGTAGCGCTGCTGATAGTGCTGCTGCTGCTGATCGTGCTGCTGCTGCTGGGAGGGCTGCTGCCGTACTGAGTCATGGGGATGCCCAGAGACCATCACAGCCTGCACACACCACATGGGTTGGAGCATCTCTGGGGAAGAGATAGAACAGCGAGGTCATGCATTGGTTCAGTCTTTGTGGAGAATGTTACCTTCCACGGAACAATAAGAGATATTTCATTCCTAGGTTTTTTATGCTGGCTTCTTGCAGTAAGATGTAAAGTAACCTCCCCCCCCCCCCCAAGACCTCCAAAGACTGTTAAAACCAACCAGAAATATTTTTCCGAACTACAGCGGTAAGTTTGACATCTCTGATAATGCGGCAACACACGGAGAGCAACACTGTGCTCAAAACTGTTGGCCTCAGCCACTTCTGAACGTGAGGCTCTGCTATCTTCCGAGCTGCAACTTTTGCCAGGACACACACGATACACAACTCCCAAGAGTACTGGTTGCTCCCAGACAGTTCGACGGCGCTCAAGTTTTGAAGAGAAAACACAGCGTTGGCGAGAATAGACATTTACCTTTGGTGGCCACCTAAAAACTACCAGAACAAACACAATATTTTAGCAAGTTCACTGTCTGCCATGTCATTCTGCACTCGGTTTCCCTTTTTCCCATCCGTGCCGCTCTCTGTATGTCTCTCTATATATCCCCATCAAGGGTCATGTATATACAGCTTCTGGAAATGTTACCCAGCAACTTTCAATATTTGTTTCTTTCTGTCTGTCTGTGTGTCTGTCAATCTGTCTGTCTGTCTGCCTGTCTCTCCATCTCTCTTCAGTCCATTTCCTTTCCTCCCTGTTGAATGGCGTCGACAGATAAATACGTTTTGGAAGAGACGTTTGTAATTCATAAACGAGCATAAAATCTATTGCCCCGCCCAGCCTGATCGCACCGATTAGCCACATATAGTAATCGTAGTACATGTAGTATTTTGTTAACCCTTTTTATTGCATCTTTTTTTTTTTTCAAGAATGATTCACTTTGTTTCTGATATTAAATCGTAAGCAATCATGTGCAATGGCATGCTCAGTTGACTCATTATTACAGGAGTTCAGTTTGTCTGCGCCTCAACAAGCAAATGGAGGAGTAGCCGCTGCCAGCTGGCGCGTTGCAGAAATACTTGTTCCACGTTGTTAAGTGTGGAAATTTAGGTATGCATGTGCATGTCAAACTATGATTACTTGAACAACAAAATTACAGTCTGTATAGGATACTGTCCCAATCATTGGCAGCTTTGCTTCCTTGTTTCAGTCATTTTCCATGTGATATTTAAAAAAAAAAAAAAATGTTTGAAATGGACCTCGTGAATAATTCAGATACGCTATTTGTGTACAATGTTGTGAAGTTCAATTACTCAAAATGAGTCCAAGCATAAATTGGGCAAACTGTTTTGGCTTTATTTTGTTTCTAGCCAATGACGTACGACTTATTTGGTCTTTGAAATCTGAATGATTTATTACGTTATAAAAGGGCAAACAAAACCGCTAAATTGCCTGTCTTTCCATTAAACAATCTGCCTATGACTGGGACATACAGTGATTGGCTCACTACATCTAATTTGATAAATACTGAAATAAAATCTCGTTGCTTGATACTTTGGGGTCTGTTGTTATGGTGAATTAAAAAAAAAAAAAAAACGGAATGAAAGATGATGTGACATTTTAATTCAGATGACATTTGAACTGTGAAAAAGATATTAGATTTCCTTGACCTTTTCACGGAACAATGTAAATCAAACATTGGACTGCAACTCAAACAGCGTTCATTCGGAAATAGCGCCAGTTTAAAACATTTTTTGTGCAATCGTTTCGTTTTTTCTTGACAGATGAATGAATGGGACTCGGTGTCTGTTTGTTTTAGGACTCACTGGTTTAATTTTACTTTATCATGAAAAAGACATGGTTTCAGCCAACACATGGTATCTATGTGTCTGTCTGTCTATCTGCTTGTCTGTCTGTTTGTCCGTCTCTCTCTCTCTCTCTCTCTCTTTCTTGCTAAATCATTATTATAAATAGTATTTCTTCTTTCTCCTTAACCGCATCAATGCCGTGTTGAAGTGAGTATTGAGATTCATCTTATTATGGCAAAAGGAAAGTTGAGTTCAATCGAAATATTCTTGCATATTTTTGTATGTCATCATTTAAGCAACAGAAAATGACAGCTCATATTATTTTGTTACCTTCCTTGGCATGTTCATTGCTGTAGCTGCTTTAAATACTCTTCGAGACAACCATTAAGGCAACATCAGATAAACAAAATAGCAACAACAACCACGACAAACAAAGCTCTTATAGTACACATAGTATATGAAACCAGGCAAAAAAGTCAATTTAGCATGCCGAGGTAACAGCTGGACTATAATATATTATGATTGTGGTACTCACTAGGCTGTAGTGATGTGGTTGTGCACTGCGAATCTGCCAATATGATGATGTTAGTGTGGCATTTAAGTGTATTTTATTCTGTTCTTATATCTTTCCCTCTGTTTTTCAGACTTTACACTGACAGCTTTTTACATTTCCTGGTAGTCTTTTTCTGTATAGTTCCAGCTTTATGTGAGTTTACGACTTCGCGACACGTCCTTTCTCTCTCTGTGCTTAAACATTTCTTTACACATTTTCAGCTTTTCTAAGTGCTCTTTCCTTTTTCTATGTGTGTCAGAACGCTATGTTTCTTATAATTTTCCTTTTCATTCGTTGTTGGAATCCTGGTCATATTCCTGCCCCATGTCTCCCCCCCCCCCCCAACCTCCTTTCTCCTCTCCCCTTCCTCCTAGTTCCTTTTTCTTTTTAGAAATACAGCTACACCATCCGTCCGTCCGTCCGTCCGTCCGTCCGTCCATCCATCCATCCATCCATTTATCCACTCATCCATCCATTTATCCATTCATTCATTCATCTATCCATCTATTCATCCATCTATCCATCCATCTTTCTATCCATCCGCCCATTTACTCATTCATCCGACCGTCCACCCATTCACCCATACTGCAGACCCGAAGAAAGAGAGAGAGAGAGAGAGAGAGAGAGAGAGAGAGAGAGAGAGAGAGAGAGAGAGAGAGATGAAGATGTGGATAGAGAGCACACAACACTGTAAGAGAGACATAGACACGCAGACACACTAAAATTTATGTTGGCGTTTTATATTCCGTAGTATAAAAGACATTTATTTTGATACAAAAACGGGGAAAGCCAAGACATTTGTAACTCCATTCAGAATTTCCCCCTCCCCCATCGCTATTTTCTCTCTTTTCTGTCTCCTCCCCCCCCCCCCCAAACTAACTCTAGTGCATGTAGGTGAAGAGATGAGTTTTTGGTTAGTTCTATGCCAAGAGATGGCTTCTTTCAGACGCTCTCCGACACTTGTCTGGCAACAAATCCAGCCGTTTTCCTGAAAGCCTTAGGACCAAGAAAGCCCAACGGAGCTCAAACATGCCACTAAATGAGATTAGAGCTGTTATTCTTTCATTGATTTCCATCGGAGGAGGGGACAGGAATGGAGGGAGGGATAGTGAAATCTGAGAGTTGTTGCTTTAATGGAGGAGCAACGTGGAGCTTAATTTCAGTTGAAGTCGTTGCATCGTAGCGAATTTGATTAAGAATTGCATTTATACAATTGAAACAAGGACAGAAACTAGAAGCCACGGATATTTAAGATATACAGTTTCTTCTTCAGTGATTAATATCGGAGCAAGTTTTCTTGTTCCCCACGTATGATTCAAGCCCTTTAGACGAACGTTCGTGTTCTCCAAGTTCGGAAAAGTCAAGTTCATGTACCACGCCAAAATATGTGCATACGTTTTGTACTTATGCCTGTAATGAAAGAGATAGAAGTGGAAGAGCCCTCATAGACATAAAAATGTATCTGATCATTGAATCAAAACACTGGGGAGTTTGTGATAAGAAGCCTATCATAAAGTTCTCTATGAACTCTCATTACAAGGCTAGCATCTTATGTTGTTTATTCTTACAACCAGTCTCCCGCATCTGCTGTAAGAGTAAGAGTAAGCTATCTCATAACTATGTGAAATGGAGATGTATCAGGTACTAGGTAGATTTTTTCCCTTTTTTTTTTTATACAGCTTCCATTTTTATAGGACTTATTTTGTGCTGCCTACTCCTTCATGAGATTAAAACAGAGATAAAACACAAACAAAAATACGTCCGAATTCGAGTTCCACCCATACCAGAATTTACAGGGTTTCATGATAAAATAATATATTGAAAACTTCAGTTTACTCAAAACCCGACTCTTTCCACTTATCGCCGCTTTGCACTCTCACTTTTTAGATAGATTGCGCTATACATAAAGAGGGGGGGGGGCGGGAGGGGGCTTTATAAACGTCAGAATACGGAAGATGTTGAGCATTTTGTATCGATTAGGTTGTTTGCCACTCCAGTGACTGTGACAGTACAAAGTGAACAGAAAATTCTATAAACAAGCATGTCGCAATACTCCAGAACCGCACATTGAACGGTTGTCTTGTGTTTCAATAACTTTTGTAAGTGGTAAATAACTATTAAACCAACTGTTAGACAATGCAAGCAAGTTGATTCTGTTGGTTCCGTCGTATCCATTCAGCCATAGATAAAAAAACGGGTTCACCTCTAATATGACAAAGAGAGACTGTGCTCCGAGCTAGCCGTTCTTTAGCATTGGATTTGTTACTTGTTCCTCCCGCAGGGGCCCGGGGTTTATAAGTAGGCTCTCTGCTCCCACTTGCAGGCGGTGAAAGTCCGCCGTCGGTGGGATGTCCCCCATGGAATGCCGTTCTCATCGTTCCAAAGGCGACGTCTCTTCTCTCTCTCTCTCATAACTCCTGTCTTCTGTCCCGCTCTCTTTCCACTCCTCTTCTATATGCTTGCTCAGCCTTTTCACGTGTAAACGTGTCTTACCGTGTTTGGCACAATATAGCTGAGATCGTGCTGATGTGCCGTTAAACCCCTACACAAACAAACAGTTACTTGATCCTAGCCGTAGCATTGCCTTGAAACTCAGATGGCCCGAAGAATATTTCACTATCCATAACATTTGAGTTCCAAATGCTAGCCATAGCATAATTTTGCTATATAACTAATGACATTTCAGGGAAATTCAACTGTTACCCTTGCCGTACATTTTTGTTTGAAATCCATGCATTCAGTTTGGGAGAGAATCTTGTGATTGAGACTGTTAGAGATACAGGGTATGACCCTATCCTCCCAGTCCACACCGAGGCTTTCCCTTGCGAAGATTCCCTTGTGAAAATCGAAATTTAAATTTCAGGATATCCTACTCAACTCCTGGCCTTGGGGGTCAACTCTGATTGACAGGTTTGTGAATGTGTGCGTGTTTTCTGACGTCTGTGTGACTGTGTCTCCCCTTCCCAGACATGTCAAATTTCAGAAATCTGCACAGCTGTGGGGGAACGTGGACTGCGATAGATCAGACGTGCAGACCAATATGGAGCTCCTATCTTAAATCTCTTAGATTTTTCGCGCTTTTTTTTTTCTCTGGTAACCTTGTCTGTGGACTAGCATCTTTCTCAATTTATCTCTCTCTTTTTTTCCCCCTGTTGTTCTCTCCTCAACTCTCTCGTGTTTCGATCTCTTCTCCCTATACTCCCTCCACTTGTTTCTTCTTCTCCCCTTCTGTACCTCTGTCTTTCTCTTTCTTTACCCCTTTATCTCTGCGGCTGTTCTTCCTGATTTCTGTTTTGGATTGTTATTTTCTCAGCTTTTGTCATTTATTTTTTCTCTCAGCGTACTCGTCGCTCCATAAACATTGCCTGTTCACATTCTTTCTTTCCTCTTCTACTGTTTCCCCTTCTTTCGATCTGTCTTTTTCCATACTCACCCCCCCCCCCCCATTCTCTCCCCCAACTTTCGATCATTTTAGATCTGCTCTGGAATTTTCCCATAAACATTGGCGAGAATAACCATAAATAAAGCCATGCTGAGGAATGAGACAGCATGGAAACTGTTGCCAGTCAGAACGTAAGAGGATGGGCGTTTTTGAATATCTCCAGCAATCACTACAGAGGAAAAGGGGGAAGATGGCAATAGCTAGCGTCCACAAACAACATTAGCTTTATTTGTGAAGAAAATAGTGGAGAAAAGCCACTACAGACCGCTGAAGTAAAAAAAAAAAAAATCACGAAGAATAATAGTAACACTTCAAAAAGGCATCATGACAATGAGGCTGATACACATAATATACATACACACGAGATACATAGATACGCACTTATTTCTGTTCATCTATCTATCGATCTGTCCATTCATCCATCCGCATTGTAGATACACAGGCGTACGGCCCGTCCGTCCGTCCATCCATCCATCCATCCATCCATCCATCCATAAAGTATATTGGAAAGGCAAAGGACATGGCCTACATCTATCGAAATTTTGAAAAATCATAGCTTTATTTGTGAAGGAAACAGTTGTGCCACGCCAGCGAAGGCCTCTAGAATAAAATAATATTACGTCGAGTAGTGTTTTTCAAAGACGGTTCGTGCACACGCATATAAGGCATGAGTCTCTTCCGGATGCACAGTCGTGTAATAATGAACATTCTGATCCTGGTATGTTCACTAGACTCAACGCTTCACAGCAGTGACACGTACATGCTCATTTTATTTTGTCTTCTATATTAAAATCCTTTTCTTTTTGACAACTGCTCAAATTTAGATATCTTCGTGACAAACGCTTTTTTTTTTCGGTACAATGTGTAGTAGGCAAATCTAATCATTTGGACTGATGTCTCAAAATTGATCTTAGCTGTGGTTTTAGTGGTCAAAAGGGTTACATGCCAAGACCCACATGGATTAGACCACTGACATGTCTCTGAAACTACTTGCAGTTAATTTTGCCGATATTTAGTGGAAGCACTTACAATCAATCAGTCAATCATTCAAAATCAATCAATCAATCAATCAATCAATCAATCATTCAATCATTAATTAATTAATTAATTAATCAATCGTCCGATCAATGAATGAATGAATCAGTCAGTCAGTCAATCAACATGCCTGTCTATCAACGCTTCTATCTAATTATCTATCTATCCATGCATTCAGCTATCGATCAACCTTTATTTCTCTCTACTCTCTCTCTCTCTCTCTATTTCTCTCTATACTCTGCATCTTGGCAATCAATGACTGTTTCACTAATATCTTTTGTTATCCCTGCTGTTTTTCTCGTTCTGTCTTTCCTTTTTTTTTTCTGTCTGCCCGCCTTTTTTTAAAATATATATTTCTTTATCTTTCCTTTTTTCATTTCTTTCTTTATGTTTATATTTCTCTCCATCTGTTGATTTTGAAAGCCAGTCTGAGACCCATGATATCCCCGATCTGCCGAGGAGATGAGAGATCATCACCACTAAGTCACTCTATCCTATCCCGTCCCTGTACTACACCAGTGCTAGACAATCATCTAATCATGGGGCGATATTGAAGCAACCTTCCCTAGTTACAACTATTCAAAACTGCCTATTTTCTCCTAATCCAGCCATATCCAATACACGGATTTAGATATGAATAGAGCAGGAGTTCCCAGCCGGTGGGTCGCAGTGGTTGTATTGAGAGTCACACAGCCTTGGTGGGTATGACTGAGGGGGGGGGGGGGGGGGGAGGGATCGTGTAGTCTTGCTCCAAGTGGCTTGGGGGTGAACTTACTTTCCCCCCGCTTGTTACGTTCTTATGCT
>JBCAUA010374640.1:0-10330 GCA_038406235.1 Peronia verruculata | reverse complement strand
ATCACTAGTCAAGTCAATTGTTTGCTGGGTGAGTGTGTGTTTGGTGGGGGAGGGGGAGAGAAAGATGGAGTGAGAGAGGTCACCCATGAGATGAAGAAAAAGAAGAGAAGGACAGATAGAGGTGATTGGGAATACAGAGCAAAGAGACATCGAAATGGATCAAAAGAAATAATAATGAAATGACATCCCATTTTGAGTTGTTGACGAACCTGCGAGACAGGAAGGCTGGAAAAGTGGAGATTCCAGATTACAAGAATGGAAAAGAAAATCGTCCACTTTTGAGATAAGGAGCACACGAGTGGCTATTTCTCAGGCTTGTCCGGTGCATTTGCTTACTTCATTTGATCTCCCTTCGTCTTTATCATCCATACTTTTTTTTTTTTTGGCTGATTAAAAAGAGAGAGGAAGACGAGGCAATAGACCAGGGTAAGCTAACTGTCTATGTTGACAATTTTTGTCAGCAACACTGGATAGCACAAAGATTGCAAGGCTTTTTTTTTTCATTGAAAGCGTTGATGTAGCCAGAGATAGGACACTGTATAAGATTTTATATTCTACACGCATATAGCTTTTATACCCATTTGTGAAATGCCCATTCCTTGGATGTTCTCGGAATTTTTCTTTCCTGAAAAAGATATATTTCGTCTTTTCATGAGGAAGCTTTACTCATGTCAAGGGTTTGTCTTCAAGTAAGTTAGCCCATAATCTCAGTGGATTTATGAAATTAACAAGGCTTAAATATAAAAAAAAAAAAAAAGGTTGGAAAATTAGCCTAGACAACTATGCCACTAAAACATCGTGAACTAAACATACGAATGGAACCTATTGACCTAATCAAAACAGACAAAAACAGACATAGCGTCTTAGAGCTTATTTGTGTAAATACAATTATTTGTGTTCAAAAAAGGGAAAAATGATGACGTCCTTGTCACTTATTTTCTACGTTGCCATAGTTATGCAACCACAGCGATGTTGTTCACCATGTGTCTCAATAATAGACCTTTATAAATTGTCACGATTTGAGTCAAAAATTCAAACTGTCACATTATTTTGTGATTTTGGGAAGAAATAGGGTGGTACTCGGAGTTAAGGTTAAAATTGATTTCTGTAAATAGTAATGGTATTACGTGACAATCAAAGGGTTAAATATGCAAGGGTGAAAAAGGCTGTATCTTACAGCTTCGCAACGCCATTGAGAAAAATAATTTCTAACCAAATCTATACGACATAAAACTAATTGAAACTGGCTCAAAGTTAGCTTGATAGCATTGATTGAAGGTCTGAATAAACGCTTTGTGTAGCTAAATGGCAAAAAGGAAAATGTGACACTAGCCTTGCTGTGATTGTTTGCATCACTTTCTGTATCTGCCCGTTCATAAGTTTTTTCTCTGTATATGCCAAGTTTTTGAAGTCCGATATCAACAATCAACAAAAAATGTTATATATATATATATATAAAAAAAAAATAGTTGGCAACGTAGGGCCATTACCAAAACAATTCTCAACACCAAGAGTTCATTTGATGGAACTTTTGACGAATAGTTCCTTTTACCAGAAGTGAAATAGTTCGTAATGGTCATGTCAAGGGATCAGGGACATAACTGAACAACAATTTCAATTACACCGTTGACATCCTAGTCGTAGCATCTCGTGGTTAAAGAATAAGGCAATCAGCGAATGGGGCCTCGAATGTAAAGGCAATATAACACGTAAGCGAAACGAGGCAACCGAATCAACCTCAGATTGCCAACGTGTTTCCCGAGTAACTGGCAGAGAATGGAAAAGCCAACATCAAAGTTGCAGTTATGTTGTGACTACCACACCCTTCAGCCGAGTGCTCAAACACCTATGCTAGCTGGTCTCGACGGCCATGTTTGGGAGATAAACTTTTATAACAACAAGTCAAAATCCGGAGCTCACGGCTACAGATTTTAAGCAAAGAGAAGAGCGTCTGCGGCTTCCGAATTCCAGCACTGGAGTCCAGGATGAGCGACGTGGCTGGGTAACTCACAACTGTAGAAGGAAATGGAAAACGTGACCCATCGCCAGGAGAGAAAATTAATGTCCGTAGTCGATACAGGGCCCTGGGTGACCTTCACCCTGCTGCTCTCTCTACGCCGTCACTGCCTAGTCCCCAGCTTGGGGTTCTTGGTCAGTTTGCCTGAACTCTCAGGGAAAGAAAGAAATGTTTTCCTTTAATTTCTCCTCTTTTCCGACCTCGACGGTTAGTCGGGGAAAATATTTGGTCGGATAATACGTTATGTGAAGGAAATCTATTGGGTATGTGGTCCGCATCGGCCCGGCAGTTTTTGAAATTGGAGCTGCATTGACGTGATTGCCCAAAAGCCGCTGTCTGATGAATGTTGACATCAGATAAATTCCACCGCGGCCATGTCGGTCCTTTTGGTAATTTTGCAAGATACGTTATATTCAAATTTGATAAGAAAGCTTTGAATCATGGCAGTGCTGACCAACGTGGTGATCCTGTTGCAGAACAACCGGATAGTCTCTTCACATCTCTGCCTTGGCTATGAAATTATTGTGCTGCCTCTAACCGGTCCTTTTGTTCTTATACTTTAAGACTCCTTTATTGAGGATAGATAATAAGATACACTGTTCATAGAGAAGCTGGGTGTGACATTGTTCAAGGACTCGAACCTGGCCAGACCAAGGCTTGAAGGAACATAGAGCCCAGAATTTCGTGCCAGGGCCTCTGTTTACGAAAACGTAATTCTGCATTTAGATCCTCTATATTGTTTAAGGATGACTTTTTTAAAACTTGGGACAATTTGCTTTGGGCTTTCTTATTTGAACAAAGTACAGGCTCATGGGCTTGAATAGCACATTGAGCTCCATAGGTATTTGTTGCACAGCAAATACATCAATGGCTTTTAAGAGTCTATAGTGAGAGGCAAAGAACTATATAACTGTTTCATGCGACGGTTACTACAGGTGTAAAAATTGCATTAAGGGTAAAATCTAATGACTGTAAAATTATAAAGAATTTTCATCGGACAGGTATATCTTCATGCATAGTAAAGACGAGGGCTAAATGTAGTAAGGTTGGACCGCTCAGCTGACTGATAAATCAGTTCAGGCCCAAAATAGCCAGACATATCATTGATTTCAGCAATTTACTGGAACATCGAGAATTCAAATGCTATTATGCTGCAGTTTCAACAACCTTAATTCAGAAATATATATTATCAGAATTATATATATATACAATTACCTCAGTTAATGGGCAAATGGTGCGCCTTAAGATTTCTATTATCTCAGAAAGGCAGAGTGAACGATAGCATTTGGTATTTTAGCAAATTAATCGTAATCGTAAAATCGTAAAACATCGATATATCAACCGATGTTTTCCTTGAGGACAATATAATAAACTGGAGTTTCTTGTATATAATAATATGAAACATGAGCTACGGAAAATCAGGACTAATGATTTAAAAGAGACTCTTTCTGAATATTCGGCCACAAGCAAATAAATATAAAATTTGCAGGAATGGCATGTTTAGCCAGATGTACCGGATCTTGTTTCAAAATATGAATTAATGCATTTACTTTTGGTTTATTTTTATCTAGACAAAATTCTCACGTTTATTATTTTTATTGTTTTAGTTTTACCCTGGCAAGAAAATGAAGATTACACCAGAAAAACCCGATGACTTGAAGAGTATAATAGTTTCCGTTTACTTTTCCTCTATGTTTTGAACTTCCAGCGATTCACCGCACTCTCATTGTACTGCTTATTTCTAATGCAGCGCATTTACCAAGCCATGGTTATCTATTTGCCGTGGGATTGACGAACAAACGAATCACCTTCCAAAAGACCTGAACAACAGAATAGAGATTGTGGATTTAACCCAGGTTCTTATATCAAATTTTCTATCATAGTTAAAATCATGACAATTTTCCAGATAATGGAAGTTTGTGTTCTCTATAGACTCAAAGAGTCAGTCAATTATATGCGTATGTCTGAGTAACCGCGCATCATCAATCCCTTTTCGTCCTGTATGTAAATATGCACTGGTCTTGAATATAACCAGAATCTGTGAAGTCTATCTAAACAAGAATTTGAAAATAAATATTTGACAACAAACAGTTTATATATTCGACGTCTATCACTCCCCAATTCACTACTTTCTTGCACCACTTGCATTATATTTCTAGTCAGTCAATTGACTACTTTCTTGCCCCTCTTGTAAAGTCAGTCAGATTTGAGGTTTGCCCTGTTTATTGAATGGCCCAAAGATGACAGAAATGTCAGCTTGATAAAAAGTCCCAAAAAATGATGGCTTTGTGTTCAACAGAATATCTGCCATCAATAGTGCAATTGCAAAGAGAAAAAAGAAGGAAATACAGTGCTTTAACGCCACATTATAAGCCTTGCACTTCTCATTCCATAAAGAAATGGTGTAGACATCAGGATAGGCTGACGCAGTATTTCCTTTTGTGAACGAAACTGAATTGGATGGTTCGTATGATATTTTTCTTCATAGACAGGAGACAATCAGAGAGAGTCTATCTGAAAATAGGTTCAGGGAGTCAGTTCATCATGAATCCCCTTGCTAGGCAACATTACCATTATTTATTGTTTTTGATGTTGAAACCACTGCTAATCAGATTTAGAGATTCCCACAATACCTCTGTTTACACATATCTATATTTGAAAAAAAAAATCAGATACACAACAGAACTTCATATTATAGCTAAACTTTCAACAATACAAGAGCATGTATGAAAAAATGGCGCTATGGTTTGAGTACGAACTGTCATAATAAGCTGTAGGATCTGCAGCTTTTAACCGAGACCCCAGTGTAATGAGAAAGGCAGATCAAATATGTGTAGCATCAAAAATACTTGTACTATTATCTTTGGTAGAATTCTTATAAAGGGGTCTTAGGAGGACAGAGTATTGTCATATACTGTCGGGGGAGCATATGTGAATCTATTTCCGTTGCTTCGGCATTGACGCATCAACTGACTCACGCAACCTGTGTCACTGAGACCGCTGAAATCACTCACGACCTGACATCTTTTTTCTTTCTTCTCCCATTCTTGTTCGTGCGCTTTTTTTTTTCCAGGTCATTTCCAATACCTTCTTCTTTCACAGCCAAAATCACGTGACTACTGATAAAGTCAGTGGAGGTCACAAACATTACAGTGGTTTTCAAATGCGCTCTTTTTTCATCTTTAAAAAAAATTGAATTTTAGTAAACCGCTGACATTTCATCTAATCTTCAGAAACTAAAACGTCTTTTGAGGTGTGAAAAAAAGGATAAAAGAGAGAAAAAAAAATTGATTTTGTATATTCTTGAGTTGACAGATGTCCCTTGCTGAAATTTTCCCAACTCCTCTTTTTTGTACGGTTAAAAAAATGCAATTATTAATGACTGAGTTATGAATTTTCATGAAACTCTAATAGGGGCAATGCAGATGAAATATGGACGTGGGATTGACAGCCGATTATAAATAAAGTACATACTTATGTTGCTCACATCTCACCTGTCCAAATTAGTTTTATTTCACTTAGTGTTCTTTTTTTTTTTTTTCAGGTGTTTACTTTAAGATCCCCCATATCCCGTTCTCGTGTACATAATTATCTAATTCTGTAACATCCCTTGGCAATTTCTTTTTTTTTTTTTTAGCTCTGATCTTTATATCTGATAGGTTATAGAGATGAAAAGAAACTGAAATTCGATAAAAGAATAATCCAATGCCTTACCATTGTGTGGTAAGGAACAACCTTCGAGAAATATGCTGAAAACAAAGAGTAGGAACATTTGGCCAACATAACTTAAGTTCGTATAACAACAGAACTATTTATGGATATCCGTGGATTTGTCGACTCTCCTCCTACTCCTTCACTTTCACCAGCCTTTCCAGTTTCGGCCAGTTCAACACGCAATCCTTGTCAAGATCCTTCCAATCAAGGTGCCAGTGATCCCGCCATCTTTGCCAGATTTCCCGGGCCAAGAGCTGGGCGGGAGAAATGCTGACACCCTGCCTGCGATAAACCATTATTGTCTCCGCCTGCAAGAGAGCAAAGCTGCCTAGCAACGTGATGTCTATGTCAAGTTAGTTTACTCAGACTGACAGGCGATTCTAACTTCGGGTTCAAGAAATCTTCCCGTGTTTAGAATTCCGTAAAATCCAACAACACCCGAACACCAAAGGGCTAGTGGTGAAACAAAACATTTTATGGACGGTTTGCGACCTTTTAGTGATCAAACCGCATGCCATGTATTTTTTATAAGCCTGATAAATGAAGGGTGTTAATGTTTATAACAGAAAGTCAGATACAAAACATTGTAAAAGGATCGTCAGAAAGTAACCTACAAGTCGTAGTAATATCAGATTGTAGAATCTGTTTCTTTATTTAGTTAAATGTATGTATTAGCGACAACAAACCACTTAATTCCCGACAACATGACGCAGTGGTTTTCTGTGCCTTACATTGCCCTTGGTAGCTTTTATCAATTACATCTTTCTTTACCCTGAGCCATGCCCTAGAAGACTCCAGCGTGATTGTTGATGCTGTCTTGTATTTTGTTTTTCGATATTGTTTTTAGTTTTTCTTATTTAACAATTTTTAGGTTTTTATATATCTTATATCGTCGAAACGTAAAGAGGAAAATATGGCTCTAAAAATAGCGCTTGATAGGACATACACTAAGATTGCCAAGTAGGTAGACCAGTGAACAGACTTTCGGTAAAATGTACGACGACATAAAAAAATGAATAATGTTTTTATATGAATATAAATCTTTAATGATGTGAGGAGAGTCAAGTATTTATAGAATGATATGGTGTATCTGTCTGAAGTTGTTGACGAGAAATCCTTGATCTGTGGTCTTTCTCCAGGGAGGAGGAAAGGACGACAAAATGATGGTGGTTCTAGTGCATTTCAAGTTTTATCGAACAGAAACAATTCCATAGTATTGTGGCCATTTTAAAGCAATTTTAAAGAGAAAATAAAAGGAAAACTAGATAGAAATAGTGCATACTATTGAACTTGCATACCGACGAGGTTTGCTTCATCGTTATGATTGAGAGCGTGGTCTTACTGATGGCGCCAGCAAAAGTAAACTGATTGTAGAGGATAGAGTTCTAGAGAATGATTGTAATGGGAATCAAAAGTGAACAACTGAAGGAGATGACCAACCGTTTCTTTGAAACTACTTGACAAAAAAGATTTGTTCCGATCAAGCGAAAGGCTGGAAATGCCCGCGCCTATTTTAAGCAGGGGATACAAACACTCAAAACTGTTCACGTTTGCCTCACTTTTCGGATTGACCATATTACAGTGTGTTGGAAATGTATGATTAAAACTCTTCGCTGTGAGCATATTGAACCTGGATGCTCTCACTATAAAAGTAGTAGCGAACAGTGTTAAATGAAAACGCGCGATGTACTTTCAGCGTCGGGGTTTTCCCGAAACCTCAGGTCTGTGCCTAGTCGAATATGAACTATTGTCCAATTATTAAAATACTAGTATAGAGCTACATCCTGCACACAGCAGCTTAGCGACAAGAATCTGGGAACAGAAATATTAGTGAGTTTGTCACTCATAATTTGATTGTCTGGCCAATTACCGATCATTCAATTAATTTTTGTTTGTTTCATTTACTTGCCTCCCATTATTTAGCTCGCTGTACGATCTGAAAACGTAAATATTTTTGGTTCACTACCCCCTTTTAAAAACTGTTTAAACTTTTGGTAAAAAATGCATGCCTTCCGAGTTATGGCCCAGACGAAATAAAAGAAATACTCCTTGAATTTCATTTTTTCTGCATTTTAAGTCTATGGCGTATCTGTTTGTACAAAGACAGAAGATAGTACGGAGATAGCAAGGAAGGAATCAGTGCAAAAACCTATCCAATGGTGAGCCTGTCCAATATTCTCTTGTTACTGCGGGCAGACAGACAGGCAGACTTTTGACATGAGATAATGGAGACTCCAGACAGCTAGGGTCCTCTTGCACTGCTGACAGACAGACAAGGGGGGACAAATCACGCCTGTAACATCGTTCATAGAGGAAAATAGATAGAATAAAGCGGAATACGAAATAATGAAGATCTTATATTCTAGACAGCGCGCAAGGGCCACCCACTCGTCCACCCTTGTGCCTGAAGGTTATCTACATGAATAATGGGCCAGTTTCTGCGTTGACTCACACCGCCATAATTCATGTCTGGGGCGTGAAAGAAAGATGAAGAGAAAATATTGAAACGTAACATAATGATTCATCTGGATACAAGTCCTTCTGCATTTTCAATAGTTTTATATTTCATCCAGAGCTGTATATAGGGATGCAAAAATGAAATAAAATTTCAAGAAAAATAGGGTTTTGATTTGTTTATGAGAACTACGAATGCAAATGATGTTACGATTATGATAATTTCGTCTCTCAGGGGAGGGGGGGGGGGTTCATATCATAAAAGGCTGACATACGTTGATGACCACGATGATGAGTGATGATGATGATGATGATGATGGTGACAATCATTAGTTTCTTTTATTCACTCATTCAAAATTCTTCATATTGTTTTCCCACTTTTTAAAATGTATTTGATTAGTTGCCGGTGGACAGTCATCTTAATTTTAAGATATTTTTTGTAAAATGATGATTATGATGAAGATGTTTCTATCAAATGCTGCTGCTGCGGCTGATGGTGATGATCATGTAGATGATATAATATTTTGGTGCCACCTTATAGTCTTTTTTACCGTTCATGCCAATGCTGTTGATATTTTCCTTGAAAATTTCGATCTGTTGTAAACTGCCATCAATCAGGCACATTTTCAAGAGAATCACAAGGATCTCTAAACTCTAAAACCGGGCGCCCCTGATCGATGAACTTGTAACGATTGGATCTAACACCAAATACAGATGTATACTATATACTTTGCATTGGTTTTGCTGAAGAATAAATGACAGTTTTATTTTGCCAAGAATGGCAGACTAGACTAGAAAGATCAACTAGCCTTGAACCTCATTGTCTACAGTGAAGCGACCATTTCATTTCGAGATGGGGCAAGAGGATACTAAAATAACCACAAACCACAGTAATAGTACTGCGTTTCTGTGTTTTCATGCTAAACATTGGTAACCTCAAATAACACTATTTAGTAGTTGAATTGATCATTGGTGGAAGTGACTTAAATAATGATCAACGACTTTCGCTGGGATGTGATTATGTACGCAATCATCTTGTCGTGTTAGGCGTATCAAATTCAGTTATTGCTGTGCCTAGGAGGGAAATGGGGAAAGGAAAGCGCCGAAGAAAAGACGGACCAAAAACATCCAGGACAGGACTTACAAAACCTTTGAGGATACGCGAAGGAGAAGAAAAATAAGTGCTTATTGACGTTCAGCATTTATGTCCGAAACAACGAGCCAGCCTGACATCTACACACGAACATTCTGCTGAGATTTTCAAATCTTTTCCTCTCCTTGTCAACTGACCTTACCCATTGAACTTGTTGCTGTTGACATCAGGGCACACAGGCAGATATTTCTCAGAGGACATTTGCAAAATACATGTTTCAAGATCTTCATTAAAGGCTCTTTGTGACCGCCTATTGATTTTTTGCTCCTTCGTTTTCTCTCTTGAACACTTGTTGAGGCGTCCGATGATTTGAGAGGACTGAGAGAGAAGGACAAGACCAAATGAAGGAAAGAAAAACGTGCAATGATCAGATATCTGGGACTGCAGTGTTGACATAAGCGAGGAGCTCCCAAAGTGGAACAGAGGAGTCGATGAGATAAAAGAACCGACACTTGCAAGTCAATGCTTTAGGGACGGAAGAAAGAAGCAGAAGCAGTTGGCGGTGAATTCATGCTCCATCGGCTTGGCTTGTGAGATTCTCTGTCGGGGAAATGATGGGAAGAGAAGAAGGTGAAAGAGAATGTCTGCACATTGATGCAAACGAGGAAGACCCGTTCGCCTTCATCTGTTTTCTTTTGAAAGAGATCAAAATTTCAAATCAGATCAAACAACTACAAACGACTCGAAGAAAGCAGAAATATGTCAAAGCACATCCATAAGATTGAATGAAGTTAAGTCGATATTTAGAGCTCCACTCTCCCAGTGAAGTAATACAAATGAAAGCTCTGCTGCTGGTAAAATATGCATAATGTCCGTGTTTCTTGGTCCTGTTGTATGTGTTTTTCCTTTGTTTTGTTTTGCTTTTTGTTAATTTTTATTTACGATCTTTGAACACGAGCCAGGGAGCACCCACATACACACACACACACACACACACACACACACACACACACACACACACACAGAGAGAGAGAGAGAGAGAGAGAGAGAGA
>JBCAUA010374531.1:0-18459 GCA_038406235.1 Peronia verruculata | reverse complement strand
TAGATTGTGAGTAAATTTTTATAAGTTCATTTACCTTTCTCTTGTTAGTTGGAAAAGAAGTTCATTAACATAGCGCACTGGTAGACATAATTATTTCCTGAGCGTGAAAAACTAGGCCGCCATGTTGATCCTCATTAGCTCCTTCAAACACCATAGCAGAAAAGAATGATAAAAAGCAGATATTTCCACCAACCAAATAAAATAAAATAAAAATATCTTTAACCTTAAGCAAATATTAAAAATCATGACATAAAATTATCTAAGCTTAGTATTTCACTCGATGAGATGTAAGCATAGAAGACATAAATTATTTTCATTAGGCACCACATTTGGCAGCATAAATTGTATTTATTAGGCACCACATTTTGGCAGCTTTTTGGATATAAAGGCAAGTATTCTCTACATTTAGAAGGTATAGGGAGGGATGAAACAAATGTCAATATGTGACTAGATATGGTCTCTTGGCTACTTGAGTTGGAATCCCGACGTCTAGGCTTCTCGGATAATGGCGAACAACTTAGGAGGTCCCGCAGTTATGGTGCACATGATAAAGAAGTCTTAGTAGTCCAAAACTATTTCTAGAGTAGGCAGCAACGCCTTAAAACGATCATATTTCTACGAACATTTTTTCTTCCCAGTGAAGCCAAGCATTAAAACCTATGCTGATCCTATAATCATGACAGGATACACACAAATATATCGAATATCTTTCAGAGTAAGGGACACACACAGTTATAGGATGACACATCGCCCAGATCAATCAAGAAAACGCTGAGATAACAGTCATAAGGCAGCTGAAATGTCAATCAAAATACATCTTTTAAAAATGTAAAAATGCATATCTATGAGTCTGTGGACCGCTAAATTAGAGGCCCATGACTAAGGCATTAAGCGACCTTTGAGTCAGAACAGGTCGTTTTTTGTTCATTTCTTTCCATATTCGAGATCCAGTCAGATCTGCCTTTCACATCATCAATTTGTCTTCTGTGTTTAGTCAGCGTGATCCATTTCTCTCTTGTACACAGTTGTCCATCACGATGTCATTATTTCTCATTAACGGAGCTGCGACTTTCTTGTCTGTTTCTATGATGACAACATGTCTGACTCTCTCATAGAGTCCAACATTTCCAGGGCAGTTTCCAGTTAATGGACTACTGACCTCATGTTTCATATTCTCTGATTGGTGGGACTTTAGATCAGGTATTGTTCACGGTTCAACCCAAGGTGTTACGTCCCTCGAGTTTTTACAGACAGCGGGTTATCACCCTTTAAACCTCGAAGCCTCATCCCCGGATACATTTAGACATTGAAACTCAGAAAATGTAAACTGTAATTAAGAAGACGGTTCAAAACTTATGTGAGATTGTAAGACAATGTGCCATCTCACTGTCCAATTGAGCAAAAGGATAAGATGGTCTCGCTGTTCGGGTCGTATAAAGGTCCTGGTGTTAGAATAGTGAGCCAAAGGTCTCCTGCTCAGGACAGTCTGATACTTTTATGTTACCCTTTTGGGAACTGCCATTACAGCTCCCGTTGCTAGAACTCTCTCTTTTTATAAGGCCTTTTTGTTCATCGAACAGTGTCTGTCTTTGAGGCCGTTTGTAGATGTTAACAAGGTCCGTAATTATGATGTTTTATTGTTCAGATAGTCGGCCATGATGATCTCTTCTTGATGGTACAAACAGGTACAATGAGACCAGTTAGTTCTCCTCTGTGGGATTCTTCGATGTGAAATATTGGAACAACCTAATGAGGCCGTCTTGTAGGAGATATTCTGACAATATCAGGTCAATTTGCATGAATGTGGGTCAATCCGCTATTAAGGAGGCCCTACGTCACATAAGTTATGTTTTGTTGGGCAAAATGCTAGATAGGACACCCTGCCACGACAGGTTTTGTTGAACCAAGTCTTAGACAGACAATCCACTACTAGGGAGCCCCCTTGTAAGACATATTAGGACAGTCTGCCATTTATGGGTCTTGTTTGACAAAATGTCAGGACAGTCTGTCGTTATGAAGCTCCTGCGTATGAGGTGAGAACCAGTGTGTCGTTTACCAACTTTTGTAACCCCTGTTCCAATCTTTACCACTTTACGATGTCGTCTTTTGATGGATGTGGGGCAGTCTGTTGTGACCAGATCCTGTTGTATCACGTTAATATAGGACAGTCCTCAAAGAAGATAGTTCGTTGCTGAACAATATTATGTTAGAGAAGGTAAAACCCCCAAGTGGAAGATCTTTATGTCAGGATAGTTGGCCACTTCTACAGGTTGTTGTGCAAGCTGTTAAGACATCAAAGTTTGGCTGATATGGAATCCCTTTGCAGGTCTTCCTGTAGGACTGGTCTGCTGATCCAGTCAGACGACTGTCTGCTGAATAGACCACAGCGAGATTCTGGCGCCACTCGGGTCCATATTGCCTGGATATGGATTAGTTATCCAAAGACAAACAGTCCGGAGTCACTCAAAATAAAACTAAGAACATAAATTTTAATTATTATGTACTTTTTTCAATACTATATAGGCACAATTTGCAGTAAAAAATAAAAGCTTTTTCTTTATGCAGCCCAGGGTTTGGAAGCCAATCGGAGGGGGAAAAGGCTGAGTATTTTGCACATCGGGGCAATTAGGAGGGTTTATGGTACTGCGTCAATCATTGGGGCATCTGCGGATGCAGATAGGGCGGCGACTGAAGGGTGGAGTTATACTCGTGAGCTTTGAGGCGAAGACAGGCAAGACTGGAGCCGACAGCCGCTGCCGAACTGGGGAACGAGTGAGGGGAGCCGAGGGCACAGCTGGAGCCAGAAGGCGTGGTGGAGGACTGGGCGTTGTAGGCTGGTGACCCCGCCCACGTCAGGTACTCGCTGGACATAGGTGTGGCCCGTGGAGTGATTGGCTGCTCGATGGGCGTGCCTTCCACATTGCCCCGCCCATAAATGGTCTGTCGCTGCGCCATGAGGTTCCTCTCATTACGTCTGAACTTGGCACGTCGATTTTGAAACCACACCTACAAGAAGATAGAAAAATACCAATGTAAAGTATTACATTGTCTATTTATTATATTTTTTTAATCCAAAGTAAACCTCTACACTACTGATTCATTTATTACATGCGTGTGTTGGTTTTATTTTATTTATTTATTATTTGTTTATTTATGTATTTCTGTTGATGTATTTTTTTTTCTTATTACCTTTTTTTTTTTATTCGCTTTATTTATTGTTTCAGGGCAAGGAAAATTCAGAACAGAATTACAGACAGACACTTATAAAAAATTCTATTACTATATAAGGCTAATAAATAGCCACGAGAATCTATTTACGCTCTTGCAAGACAACAATGAACAAATGAAATAACTTTAAAAAAAAAAAGAACTCAAATGATAAAGTTAACGTCAAGCATTGCAAAGGGCAAAAAAAAAAAAAAAAAAGTTATTGTCTATCAAATTAATAGAAAAGTTAACAATGACGATATCAATAGGCCTTTTTAACATAGGCCTAATGACCATGACCTTTCCACAACATACGCCATGTTTTAATAATAAAACACTAGAAATTTTAAAAAGGATGGAAAGAGTGCTGCTGGTATATTTGGTCTGCCCCCCCCCCCGTCTTTCCCGCTCTCTTTCTCTGTTTCCCCCTATACACTCGTGTTCATCTAGTTCAAAGACGCAAAGAGGTAAAGAAGGAAAGAAAGAAATAAGGAATAGAAGAATACCAGAAAGAACGAAGTAAAAAAGAGAGTGATAAAGGGAAGACAAAAATAAATAAAGAAACAAAGGTAATTCTCCCTCATTTTCAAAACTAACCTCCCCCCCCCACCCCCCACCCTCCCCCTAGTCACACTGCAGCCACCTGCGTAAGCCGACCACCGTACCTGAACACGGGCCTCGCTAAGACTGACCCTCCTAGCCAGCTCCTCTCTAACAAAGGCATCAGGATAGTGGGTCCGCTCAAAGACCCTCTCTAGAGCGGCCAGCTGGGTGCTGTTGAAAGTCGTCCTGTTTCGCCGCTGTTTCCGCTTTCGTCGACTTTCGCTGTCACTTTTCTTGTCTTCGTCGCTGTCTGAAATCAGCCAGACAAACAATCAAACGCATAATGAGTATGACACTTTTGGTGATAGAGCTAACAATGATAATAATAATAATAATAAAAGGCATATAGCGCCTCACCGCCGGAGGGCTCGAAGCGCTATACAGAACCAAAGTATTCACACACACACACACACACACACACACAATGCCTCAAAACAAACGGAAGGAACAACATACATACATAATCATAACCTGTCATATAAACATGATCCAAGATGTGCGTGTTGTGTTGTACTGGGGTTTAACGACACATCAGCACGATCGTCGTGCCAAACACGGTAAGATACGTTTAGACGTCAAGAAAAAGAGAGGAAAGAAAGCGGGACAAAAGACAGTTGCAAGGAAAGAGAGAAGAGAAGAGATGTCTCCCCTGGAATATTGTGGATGGCACCATGGGAGACACGCCACTGATGGCGGGCTTACACCACCTGCAGGTGGGAGCAGAGAACCTACATAAATCCTGGGCTTCGGCGGAAGGGACAGCTGCTTGTTGAACAAATGTAAGACTTTCATAAGCTCATAAGACTTTCAGTTTCAGAGACACTCAGAATAAAATTAAGAAGAAATGCAGAGAAAAGAAAAAAAAAAATGAACAAAAAACGAGAGAAGTTGAGAGGGAGAAAAATGAACAGAGATGATACTAGTAATGATAAAGAGAAAGAACAAAAGAAGGAGAGAACGAAACAATGGAAGAGGTAGAGGAGGAAGAAGATGAGAAGAAAAAAGAAAAAAAAAGGAAAACAAGAAGAAGAATGAAAAGAAAAAAACTAGGCAGATGAAAAGGAGAAGGAGATTAAGAATAAAGAGATAAAGAAAAAGAGAGACGAAGAAGAAAAAGAAGATGAAGAAGGAGATGAGGAAGATCGGAAGCAGATAAAGAAGAAGAAGAGAAGAAGAAGAAGAAGACGAAGAAAAAGAAGAGAGAAAGAAGAAAAAGAAAAAAGAAGAAGGAGAGGGGAACAAAAGAAGAAGAAGAAGAAGAATGAAATGAAGAAGAAGAATTGAAAGGAGATGAAGAAGTAGGAAGAGAAGAAGAAGAGGAAAATGACAAGAAAAAGAATAAGGAGAGGAAAAAAGAAAAAGATGGAAAAAAAAAAAAAGAAAATGTCGAGAAAAAAAAGGGCCCAAAAAGCCAGACACAAGTGACAAGAAGACATTAAGGCATCAACACTGGGATACAAACATTGAGGTAAGAAAGAACAGATCGCTCGCTGAGAAACCATCTTCAGTAAACAAATTCCTGTAGCCACTAGTAGCACAACCACAGTGTTACACGCTGACTACATAGCCTAGTACATGCATGTTTACGTTCTGCGCACTCTGCGCGCCATGATCGAAAAACGCACTTGCACCAAAACAAACGTAATGGATACGGGTGCGCACCGGACCGCACACTGCATAATGAACGCAATAGATCGCGACATTTGACCCTAAATAAACCGCGGCCGAGCATCTCCGGGGAAAAACGGAATTTGTCGAGTCCAGTGGGGATTGTTGCTAGACTGCTATCTCTTATCAGCAGTTTGTAACTACTGGACTACAGTCACTGCTTTGACAACAACAACAACAACAACAACAACAACAACAACCACTACTACTAATGCTACTACTACTACTGCTGCAGCTACTGTTTTTGCAGCTACTTCTGTTCTAATTGCTACTACTACACCACTGCTACTTCTCCTACGGGGGCCCAGGGTTTATAAGTAGGTACTCTGCTCCCACCTGCAGGTGGTGTAAGCCCGCCATCGGTGGGGTGCCTCCCATCGAGTGCCATCATCGACATTCCAGGGGAGAATCTATTCTCTCTCCCTCCTTGCTCCTGTCTTCTGTTCCGCTCTCTTTCCTCACCTATCTTACCGTGTTTGACACAATCTAGCCGTGATCGTGCTGATGTCTCGTTAAACCCAAACACAGACAAATGCCACTGCTACTGTTACTATTACTACTACTACCACTACCGCTATTACGACTATGACTACTACTATTGTTTTTATCTCTACTACTAGTACTATTCCCATTAGTACCATGGCATTCTACGGGAGACATCCCACGATGGCAGGCTTTCACCGCCTGCAGGTGGAAGCAGAAAACCTACGTTTATACCCCGGGCCCCCGCAGGGGAGGTATAGATCTGACCTCGATTATTAATTCTTCTTCATCGATGTCACTTTTACTCAATTTTGACCCTCAGATTTCTCTCGGATTCGGAAAGACTGCTGAAAATAAAGACGCGAAACGAAGATTGGTCTTGAGCTTTTTTTTTTTTTTTCTGAGGGTCTGTCTGTAGCTGATTTGATGTGGTGAATCTTCAAATCAATGGTTGCTTTGTGTATCTTGAAAAGCTCCCAAGGGCCAATATTTTGTGTTGAGGGAACACAGTGACTCTGTGGTTTGGCGTCTGCTCGTGGAGAAAACAGGCCGGGGATCGACTCGCGGGTTTTGCATCGGGGGATGGAAGGACACGAAGATCGAAAACGCGCATTTTTTCAGTGACTCAACTGTTCCCTGGCTTCTTCTGAATAGGGAAGCCCGACGTCTAGCTTTCTCGAATAAGGGCGAATATATTTGGGAGGTCCCGTGTGTACGTTACGCAGCTTAAAGAACCCTTGGCAGTTCAACATCGATGAAAGAGTAGGCCTGAGTGCCGCTGTCCCGACAACATTTCCAAATTCCCAAATTTCTACCCACAAAAGTTTCTCCTCACAAATTGGCAACTTCTTCAAGCTGAGATAATCCTACTTTCTGAGAATTGAAAGGATTAAGAAAAACAACAATTTTGCGCTGTGTTCGTGTTCTAAGAGAGGGAACAGTAGAGATTTAAACAATAATATACTCAGCCGGTCAGGAGTAAATAATTTAGCTAGCCAGTTATTCAATTACCAGGTTATTTAGGCAGGTAGTTGATTAGTTACTATAAAAGTTAGTGAGTCAGTCCGTATGTTCATTTCTTATTTGGTTACTTAGTTAGGACATAGTTAGCAAAGTTAATTAATTGTTACTGAGTTAGAGAGTTATTGACTCAGTTAGTTAATGAGTTAGTTAATTGGTTAATTAGTTAGTTAATGGTTAGTTAAAAGTTGGTTAGTAAGTTGATAGTTGGTGAGTTCGCTAGTTAGCCATGCCAATTAGTTAGTTAGTCAGTTAGCAAGCTTGTTAGTTAGTTAGTTAGTTAGTTAGTTAGTTAGTTAGTTAGTTAGTTAGTTAGTTAGTTAGGTAGTTAGGTAGTTAGGTAGTTAGCTAGTTTATATTTATTGGAAGTTACTGTTAAGCATATTATTCGCGGTCATCATCTTCGAACAGAATCATGCTACACCCGATACGCTTCATTTTGGAGAAATAAGAGAGAAAGAGAGAGAGGAGAGAGAGAGAGAGAGAGGAAGTGGAGGAGGAGAAAAAATAATAAAACAAAGAAAGAACGAGCCAAAAAAGACTGGAGAGAGGCGCAGCAAGAGAGCAACAGTTAGTGGCTAATGTATTTGGTTCCAAACATCCGTCTACTATTTAGGGGGTTAGAAAACAAATAACGGTCACAGATGGAGTGACAGTGACACAGTTCAATTAATGTTCCTTTAAAAAATAGAGTCTTCCCCTTCCTCCCCCCACGCCCTTCTCCAACATTCCTAAGTGTACTCACATTGTAGGCCTACATTTGTAAACATGAAACCCATTTATGTAGTTGGCCATTGATTTCTGTTTCAAGTCAATAAATAATGTATTTGTTGTAGTTCAAAGAGTAGGTCCAATATTTATCCATGTGTTTAACTATTTATCCTGTTTTCAAAAAAAAAAAAAAAAGAACAATATTATATATTGCCATTCAAAGAAAGAATGCATTATTCATTTATGTTATTTACTATTCCTCAATAACCACACAATGCATTTATTATCGTTTCGAAAGTGAACAATTTTGGGGGGGATATCATTTATTTAGAAATATAAATAGGCTATATATTGGGTACCGAGTATGCCAGTGGTGATCTAGAGCACTCTGGTTTTTGTGAGCATAACTATATGTGCCTCATGATAAGACAGTCTGTGCCTGGTCACCCCTGACACTCTCGTGTCTTTCTCATGCCCAGCTGGCTTGTACCGTCTCTGAAGTAGTGCTGGTTAAAGTGGCGCCCATCCCTCGCACCTGGCGCATGGCCTGCTTAGCATGGACAGACCACGCCTGGGCACTAGGCAGGAGGAGCGGGATCGCGACACAATGCACGTGGCATGGAACAACAGCCTGTCTTTTTTGTATTTTTTGTACTACCGTGACTCCATTCCTCTCCTTTCTTCCTTTCTTCCTTCACTCATTTCTCCCCATCTTTCCTAACCTCTTTCATTCCTTCCTTCCTTACTGACTCCCGTTCCTCCATCCTTCCACCCTTCCTTCCTTTCTTTCTTCCTCCTCTCTTTCGTTCCTTCCTTTTGTTCCACCATCATCTATATTGGGCTGGCTGTTTATAAGCACCCCCGCAGATCTTTTCAACCTTTCTTAAATCTTTTTCTTCGGTAAACAAAGCGTGGCCTGATTGTTGAGACATTGTACCTTTCTTGTTCACCATAATGAAACTACAATATATATAGTAGTTTTCACAATACTACGAATACATGAAATACCTGCAGGTGTTCTCTCCTTCTTATATATTATATACGTATGAAGTAAAACATCTCCAGACACCTGCAGGCGGTGTAACCCCGTCATTGGTGGAGTGCCATCCTCGACATTCCAGGGGAGACATCTCTTCTCTCTCTCCTTGCTCCTGTCTTCTGTCCCGCTTTCGTTTCTCTCTTCTTCTTGACAATGTGAACGAATCTTACCGTGTTTGACACAATATAACCGTGATCGTGCTGCTGTGTCGTTATACCCCAACACAAACAAACAAACATCTCTAGACACAAATCAGAAATGGCCCCGTAGTTTTCAGGCGTAACGGAAAGATTGACCTATAATTTTGAATGAAAGATATGATAATAGAAGTAGACAATGCGTAGCTTATGACATCAGGAAATCTAATGTAGGGGTCTCAGATTTTGACACAGGGACTAGAGTGATAAAACAATGATAGCACACATCGATGTTACTTTTGTGAATATTGGTTTATGTCTATACTAATTTTCTCGTAGAGTGTAAACTTGTTCGCAAGCTGTAAACGGAATGCATGGCCCGGGTGCCCACGTAAGATCACTTGGATAGTTGTGATTGCAAGATGTGTTTGGTTGTTTGTTTGTTTGTTTTTTAATCGAAATATGGATGTTGTGTGATTCACATTCGTTTAATCATATGTGATTAATGTTTATTAATGTATTGTCGAGTTATTTATCACGAGTTATGTCTAACTAGTTGTGGGTTACCGGACATGGTTTACACAGGATGGTATACAAACAACACTTTTACCTACTTTGTAAGCTTTTTCTTTTTCTTTTTACTGTTGAGTACAGAGTATGCCAGTGATACCGTCCTTAATAGTTCATATTCGGCTAAGCAAAAGCCTGGAAATCCCGGGCGGAATGTTTGTACCCCCTTGCTAGAAACAGAACACTCACTGATGTTTGTTACCGCTCCATCACGAGATCTGAGAACAGTTGTCACCAATCCCGTTCATATTCATGTGTTTTTCTATGTCAGTGTTTGAAGTGTTTGTACCCTCTAGCCTACTTAAAATTAAACGGGGATTTCCAGCCGTTCGCTTGATCGGAACAAATCTATTTGAATAGCACATCGTACCATCAGCCGATCACACTGAGAGCTAAATAGCCAAATATCACTGCGTAATAATTATGTATGTGGAAAAGAGCGGGACTAATAAAACCTACAATCACTAATTGTAGCATTGCCTGGCGTTCATTCGCGTGAATGTTCTTAGTTAACTCACGGCATTTTAGTGCTTGAAGTCAATGTATCAAAATTTAGTGAATAGTAACTTCAGACATGCTACAGGCCACCTTCGCTGACAGCAAAGGCAAAGAAAGAAAAAAAAAATTAGTAGTTTGGCACATCACAAAATTTGAAGATTTATCAACTGAACATCTTGCAGGAGAAGAGGTATGCAGAATGCAACAGTTACCCATAAACTAACGAAATGAAAATGTTCGCTGAAATCCAGACATTAGCGTCTGTTGGACACAAGATGAGGTGAATTGTTGTGAATATAAACACTTTCTCAAACAGTCTGTCTTGGATCATCTCCATGTTACGAGTCTTCTTCCCTCCTCACGATTGTGGCCACAGAGCCTTTGTCTTCGCAGGGTTTTCTTAGTCCAGCCCTGAATGTTGTAGGTGCATTTTTTAATCTGTCCAGCTCTTTTCGGCGTCACTTCCTTGTGATGCAAATACAGCAAAGTCTTTAGATCTCAGTTTCCCTTTCTTCGCAGTTTTGAGCCGATGCATCGCTGAACGACAGAGCGGATCTAGTTCGTTATTAAGATGGTCCAAGGATGAGATGCCCAAGATGTTTCGGCAACATCTCATCTTGAGTGGCTGCATCTTCTTTTGCACTGCGGCCATGAGGATCCATGTCTCAGCTGCACAGACAACGCTTGAATTCGAGTACCTGATCTTGTTCCTCATGGCAATGTCATCATCTCTCCACACTGGATAGCACCGGTTTAGGAAGAACATAACTGCACGAACACTGTGTCTTTACTTCTATCGTTCCCACAGCTTTATACGAACACACCTCCACGATTCGTTTGTTAGTAGCATTTATTCTTTCCATTGATGATGATTCCTTGCTTAGACAGTTTCCACGCGTGTTTTTAACATTCACCAGCCATACATCTGGCCATCGTCCCGAACACTGTGTGACATGGCAGGGTATAATGTTGCTGTTCAACCGAAACTAGTAGAACACAGCAGGGTATATGAAAAAAAAATGGCAGTGATGTCAGCAACGTGCGATGCACATGTAGATAATTTCTATATTATATACTTATTTTTTGTTCCGTTGAAGAAATACAAAATCGTGAGAATTCTATTTTATTCCCACATGTAGACAATAGCGTGTAGGTTACATCATCCTTCAACGTCGATCCCAGTATCTCTTTAGACCATGAGAATTTCTCGTTTAACACCCACGGTTCGGTTCCCATGCTCTCTGAGTAATCGTTTAAAAAGAAAAAAAAAGTGCGATCTGTTTTGATACAATCATCTAGCCTTCGGGGAGATATCAGCTAAGAAGCGAATGAAGCACTTATTTAAAAAGTAAAGGTATTGTCAAGCGACATTTCCCATACTGTGCGATAACATCTCAACAGGCTTATTTTTACATTGTTATTTCGGAGTTACGTATTCATATATAGGACGAGATAACATCTCACCTCAGGGTGGGAATTCGGCGCTCGGTCGCCACCTTAACGTCTATCGTCCCTTTTCTCACCGATGGATTCAGGTTCAGTTCTGAAGTTAACATCCGCTTCACCTTCCGAGGACCAAACTGTAGAAATGGAGCGAGTTACAGTGAGGAGGGAGGAAGCGATCTGGTATTGTGTTCAAATCTAGTGCGATGATTGCATGATTAGAGGAGAAGGTTTAAAGAATCTGAGCTATTAATTTCAGTGGTAGAAGTGAAAGACGAAATCACTACTGATGCCTAACGTACGGTACGGATGAAAAAAGAAAGGGGGGGGGGGGGGGGATCGAAAAAAAAAAAGGAAGGAAAGAAAGAAAATGACCCAAAATAAAATAAAATTGTATAAATAACACACACCCACCCCCATCCACACACACACACACAAAGAAAGAGAAAAAGAAAAGAAAGAAAGAAAGAAAGAAAGAAAGAAAGAAAGAAAAAAAAAGAAATATTAAAACAACAACAACAAAAAAGCCAGATAGACAAATAGAATCAGAGCAGTGCAGCTAACTCGATCTTTTCATTCGTAATTATCTTTATCGTCAACACAATGGAAACACGGAGAGATCTCTTCTCTTGATCATGATTTTTTTTCTTTGATACCATCATCCTTGACGATCCTACTGACCCAGGGAGAACGGTGGGCGTAAACGCCCAAATCATAGCTTTTAACCGCCCCCTCTCCTTCTTTGCTCGCCAAAAAACGTTTGTACGTCTATATCTCATCATGTGATGTGTCATGACATCCATTGGCCGAGCAGCAGCTCTCCCACGCCTATAAGTGCGGTTATTCTCGCCTTGGATAAATCTAGATTTCAAGGGTTCTCACGGGTATATTATCTGATCGCTGATTACAGAACCGTGAACTTAAAACCGGGCCTAAAATTCATCTTTGTGATTTAACATTGAAAATGAATTGAGCCTGCTCTGAGTGCTATGCCAGCAGATTGTTTTATGCCATTTTCTGTTGGCCCGTAAAACAAACAAATAATTCAATAAATAAATAAATAAAACAATTAAAAATATTAGTAAATAAAACAAAAAACTATATATATATATATATATAAAATATATATATGGGGGGGATAACAATGAAAATTAACATTTTAAAAAAATCATCATACAATCATGGTACATATGGTACATTGCATGTCGTGGAATGAAATTGTGTGCTTACGGATTTCGTGTAGTTGAATGAGACAGAAGATTATGCTGTGAAGGGTCATGCATTTGACTGCATCAGCGTCCGATCTGCGGGTTTGCGTAAGAATTTAGTCCTAGAAGAATCCGTGGCTTTGGTAGAGACATTCCTCTGTACATCCCTAGCACTTTATCAGTTTTTGGCAGTCAGATATTCGATCATTGCAGATTGAAATGTTATAGCCACTGAACAAAGGCTGTGAATGCGTGATTGCTAGGAAGTCAATTTAATGTCAATGATAATCCTCAAAATCCCTTGGCAGTTTGCAGTTATCAGGGCAACATCCAGTAGAAAAGGCCAGGAGCCCACCTTCGTTAGAAGCCGTGAGTTCAGACTTCATTTATCTATAAACAGATTCACATTTAAAAGACTTTCGAGTTTTGAACTTTCATGTCCTCTGCGATATATAGTTCCGTGGGAAGCTGAGGCAGTAATTATCATGACGAGATGCAGAAGGCATTAGTTCCCTAACTTTTGTGTCCACAACATTCGGAACCTTGAAGATCAAACTGATTCTCTAGGAATGTCCAAGTTCAGCCTTTGTTCAATAGCAAGATCCTTTCATTTTGAAGTGACTGTCTACCCATCCATTCATCCATCCATTTATCCATCCATCTATTTATCCATCCATCCATTCATCCATCCATCTGACAGTCAATGGCTGATAGAAAGAGTGAAACAGAAATGGCAGCCACAAGAAACCTGGGTCATTTTAGTGTTAACATTTACATGCATACAGTCATTTTACGTTTTCATACAATTTATAATCACAATTTTAATCTTAAACCTAGTGTGTCAAGAGTCTCGTCACACATTGTGCTGGAATGCCTTACGGTCTATGTAATCTTTCAACCTCCTGTTGGAGGTTATCTAATGAAATTCTTTTCGAAATAACATGCAAAGCAGTAACGTCATATGTTATTTTGGAATACCTTTGCCAAATAGTATACAATGCGCATACATTATACGTTACTTTGGAATTCCTTCCAGATAGCACTCAGTGCAATAACATTGTGCAATAAACTGGCATTCGTTTCCAAACACTGAAGCAGCATCACGATGCAATATCACTGTACTTGTATTACATGATCGAAATGCATATATCAAGCAAAGCCACAGCACTTCCCATGGACACTAGGAATGTAACCACTTCAAGACCAGTTACGGGACGCCAGACGTGTTTTTCTTTGGCGATTTTAGAAAGATCTCAATGAGCCATTTTGACCATTAGCCAAATTACTTCCCTTTGCCCAGTACAAGAGGTATAACACAAGCATTGTAAAGAAGGAAAATACCACTTTTTCGCTTGTTACGTGACATTTTAATGCAAGTCACGAAAAATTCTCAAAAAATTCACCATACCATGAAAATATTTTTTGCTTATGCTGACAATTTTTTGATAATTTTTTGCATCAGGTGTTTCAAATAACAAGAGAAAAAGTGGTGTTTTCCTTCTTTGCAATGCTTGTCCTACACCTCTTATACTTGGCAAGGGGAAGTAACGTAGCTGGCTGAAAAAAAAAATGGCTCATTAAGATACAGAATTTGCGTTGACAACAGTGTTAGTGAACGGCAGTGGCGTCCATAACTTGCGTCCCCAGCCCCCCCCCCCTCCCCCCCCCCCTTTTTTTTTCAGCGTCATTATTTGTACTTGACTGTCACACATTGTGTGGGTGCGAATGTACGTTGAATTTGTGTCTCTGCATGTAAGAGAGAAAGAGAGACAGACAATTAGACAGACGGAATGGATGAGGAAGGAGGGAAGGAAAATTAGAGAGAATCAAAACATGATAATTTAACTTGACTGTCACAGTGGGTCATGCAGTTTGAATGCCTGTACCTACTCGTGCGAATAAAAAGATTGACAGAACGATAGAAAGAGAATATAGGGGGATGAATGGGGAGAAAAGCAGAGAAAGAGGGAGAGAGAGAAAACAAAATGGATAGGAAGGAGATACAAAGAGACGGAAAAGAAGAATGGTCGACTGGTCATCTTATCCTTATTCTCCCTTGAGTACAAATGAGAACAACACATGATTCTTAGTTCCATCTGTCAGATAATCTGTAATCTGTTTGCAACAGAACGAACGACGCAGTTGGGCGAATATATGCCATGCATATTACATTAAAAGAGATTTTAAAAAATACTCCATAACCACCCATATTTCCAGCAGGATATCGGATAATAAAATTGAAGTCAAATGTAGACTGCTTAGCATTTTTATTTTCCATTTACAATCACCAAGTTTTGCATTTGAAAAAAAGTATATTATTTTTCTGTTTATGAACATGTAATTCAATATTCTGTTCGTATATCATAATTTGAAAACGCTACCGGCTGTACTCGTTGACATAAAGTTAGTCATGCAAGCAAATAAACAGAGACGAGATAATATCATTTAATTATATTCTGTCGAGAAAAATAAATCCAGCCACCTACGCCTGGCTTTTGCTGAACAAAGACGTACAAATATGTTCGGTTTTGTCATTGTAAAGCCCATAAACCATTCTAGATGCGCAGTTGCATATGTGTCATCAAAGGTTTGGATGATTACAGATTCAATCATGCTAGAAAATGCGACTAGTCTTTGCATTCATCTCAGTGTCACTTCCTGTAGCACTGGTCTTTTTGCCCGTTCGTCCATCCATCCATCCATCCATCCATCCATCCACCCACCCATCCATTCATGGACACAGCCATCCATCCATCCATCCATCCATCCATCCATCCATCCATCCATTCATCCGTTCATCCACTCATTCATTCATCCATCCATCCATCCACTCAACCATCCATCCATCCATCCGTCCACCCATTCATTCATCCAACTGTCCATCCATCCATCCAACATCTTTCCACCCGTCCATCTATCCATCTGTCCATCCGTCCATCCATCCACCCATCCATCTATCCATTCATCCATCCATCCATCCATCCAGTCTGTCGAGGGATTGTAACTGAATTCCCTATACAATTGAGCCGTCCAACTATCCGTCCATCTTGTAGAATATGCACAAAGCCTGTATTCGTCCTTTCATTCACACACCTGTTGGGGCTTTCCAAAAAAAGTAAAATAAAACACAACTGAACTGCTCTGTTGGGGAATTCCTTAAGGAAATTTGTTTGGCTCTATTTAGTTTGTTTTGTTGTGCTTTGTGAGGAAAAGGTTGGTTATTTTAGCAAGGTTCTCTTTGAACAATAGCAAAAACCGTGACCAACATCACATTATCTTTTCTTAATTGTGACTCAACAGTCTGTCCTTTGATCTACCCTTTCCATTATTCCCCATCTGCCCGCCGGTCCGTCCATCCTCCGATCCGTCCATCCACCCATCCATTTCTTTCCTCAGTATAATTATGTCTCTCAATAGATTATGATCATTTGTTGCCAAATGACAGTGCCATATCTTACTTGTTATAGTCTGTGTGTAGAGGATGATCGAAAAATTCATACTCTTGAATAAAAGCTTGATTTAGCAGGAAATACTAAAATCCAAAGGTACATGTAGATATTATTATAAACATTCATTTGGAATAGTTTTGGATCTGGGGAATGTTTGTGAAAAAAAAAAAAGACAAATTATTTTGCACCGCCACAAGCTTAGGTCATCCACCACCTGCCCTGTTAAACTCACGAAAACAGTGCATTCCACTGTGGCCAGCAAAGCTGGTGCAAACGTTGCAGCTGCTGCGGGCGATCAGAATCTGAGCCAAGTAGACAATTTCATCCGTGAACTGGAGATAGAAAAAAAAAAAAAAGAGAAAAATAACATGACAAAAAAAAAAAAAAAATTACAAGTCATGTTGATGAAACATTGTCACTATCACCCACTGATAACTGTTTTCTTTTCAAAGTTGGCGCCAGTGATGTGGGACGGGTTCAGGTATCTGGATTTATTATGACTCGAACGCCCTTTGGTATTGAAGATTATAATTGTTCGTGCGCCATTGTTTTTGTGCTTGTTTTATCTTGGTTTGTGTTTAATTCTTGTTATTGTTCCTTTTGTTTTGTTTTTTGTTTGTTTGTTTGTTTTTTGGTTTGTATTTTTTTTTTTTTTTGCGACATAAGATTGGTTAGATCAATAACACGGTGACAAAAAAAAAAAAAAAACTGATATTTTAATATTACATGTATGTTATGTTGATATATTATGTGGCACAAAAACCGACATGGAAATAGCCCCACTAACATAATTATGACAAAAAGAACACCAGTGTTTCCTCGTTGGGGAACGAAAAGACTCACGAGTTTGTACGGTACATGTTTACCAAAATACGCATGGAAGCAATTGAAGGCGATGCCATGCGCTCGCTACGTTACGTAGTTGTCGCATATTGGGGTGCCTTTCGACAGAGGACTGAGTACCACAGAAGGTAGAAAAGAGAACTGTTGAAAGGGAAACATGATTATAATAATGAGGTCGACAGAAAGAGAGTAGTTTTTTGAAGTTTTGCATTACCATTCTAATCGTGTTTGGCTTTCAGGTATAAAAGGCGGAGAACGGAGTTGAACTTAATTGCAGTATCCTGATAACAGCGATACAACACACGTTTCTGTCAAAGATCAGGGACAAAAAGCTTTGCGGATATGAAGCCTAGATAAATGAAAGCATAGTTGGTTGTTTGGCATGGGACGTTTGAGCAATTCAATTGAGGGGAAGTCGACGAGTGGTTATATCACTTCCAGCAGTCATTCTGTGATCTTCAATATACTTTGACAAATTACCTGGTTTTTGAAAACGTTAATTGGAAAATATCGAGATTTTAATTTGAGACGTCTCATTTTTGACATACAGCGAAAAAAACAAAAAAAGTACAGTCTTAAGAGACTGCAGTGACACAGTAGATTTTATCCCTTCATATTGTGGGAAGCTGTGATGGAAATAATTAAACTGTGCCGATAAAGTCGTTTTGTCAGGGACCGCTAGAAGTAGACTACTTGTACATTACCTTGGGAAATCTTAAACCGTGTCATTTATCTTTTCGCTTCATCCGTACTCTTGTAGAGTATATTATAATTCTTTGCTCGTCACGTCCAACGTCGAGTCCAGATCTTTATAATATCATGTTTATGTCTACGTTTCCCCGCCACGGATGTTTGTATAAAACTGATTCTTGTAGGCGCATGACTATGTGAGAGGTATGGAAATTGTACGGTCTGGGCGTTTCGTGCCTTTAGTTTTTACCTTTCTTTTGGCACTGGTATGAAAGAAGTTCCGCAGCAGCTGCATCCTGCTCTTTTCATGCCTGTGTCGCTGCCTGAGAATGCATATTTGAAATTAAGTTGAAATTGATGAAGGTTTCATTTCCGTTTTGATTTCTTACGCATTCATTTCATCAACACCTGTTGTTGATTATAAATACTGTCGGAACGGGCCACCTCCTGGTTGAATGATTAGTCAGTGCAATAAACAAATTAAATTGAAATTTACACACACACAAACAAACAAATAAACAAACAAACCAACAAAAGCAATTTCTTGAGGCTTTTTCAAAATATTATGTAAACTTACTTTCATCAGAGATTCTGACACTCGTTCAGCTTTGCTGTATAACTCGTTTTTTTGTTCTTTGGATATTTCGCTACCATGCCAGTTATGGGTTAAAGTCTGTTAGACATTTTGATGTTTCATGCTAGGCTAATATTAATTTCTCGCAAAGTAAAGGTTCCCCCCCCCCCCTCCCCTTCTGTGGACATGGAATATTTGTTACTTGTATGAAAGGAGTTTTGTTATTTTCCCTCACAGCAGATAAGATATGAAACCAACCCCCCCCCCCCCTCCAAAAAAAAAATATCTATATCTATATATATCTATATCTATCTAT
>JBCAUA010374421.1:0-12356 GCA_038406235.1 Peronia verruculata | reverse complement strand
CATGTTCTTGTTTTTTCATTGTATGACCTAAACACACACACACATGCACACACACGCACACACACACACCACTTCAACCAAAAAAAAAAAAAAAATGTAACTCTTCATAACAGACATATATTATTTTTTATTATAAACTTTTGCTCTCCTCGAGTTATTGAAGAAGAAACAATACTCATGCGGTTTTAGATGCTACTGTCTAGATCATCCACCCTATGTCAGTTTGTTAATATTATATTTCTAACACCCATCTCCACCCTTGGAGAGTTAGGGGTATCACTGGTCCACAGTGAGTTGCCGACATGATTGGTCTCATTAATCTGCCAAATGTGTGACGATTTTGTCATTTACACCAAAACGTTTCCAGTAGCCTCACAGCGCACAGTTGTATTTCTTTATGTGGCAAATTGCTGTAATCAAATAATCAACAAAAGAATGAGAATTGTGGATACTGGGAGCTTCGAAAAAGTACAAATTCCTGAAATGAATATCATCCTTTTGTACGCTTATGGGACAATTGAAGTAGAGGCTCATCCTGAATTGCTACCAATTTTTTTTTTTTTTTAACAAAGCTTCAAATCGCCCTGATGTATGAGTACTTGATTGTCGATGTCAGCTTTACATAGAGAAATTCTGGTTAAGACTCGTCCTGGAATATCACATTTGTATTGATTCTGAGCTTTTATGTGTATGTATGTGTGTGCGTATCGAGATACAGAACGGAGAACTGTAATTTGGAATCCTGGACGAATGTGCCACGTTTGCAAATAGAAGCCAAGCGGTGAAACGTCAAGCAACTTTCCTCTCCTACCCACAGCACTGTCTGTTATTGAAGTTCCAGCAGCGCTTGCTCCTAGCTGGACATGTCTAAAAGCTTCCAGTCACCCGTGGCATCAGATGAGACAGCTGGTCCCCTTGAGAACAGGAGGGTCAACACCATTAGACGTGTTGCCGTGTTTTGTTATACTCACACGCAATTAAGCAGTTCGCTTTCTGCTAACTCTGTATAATTTGGGACGGAAATTTGCAGTGCAATTATGATCCAGTTTACTTGCTGCCTATCGAATATGGAAAGCGTTTCCTCCTTGTAATATTCCTTGTTATAATATTGTCTTGCTTTAAATTATGAAACATAAATAAGCTGTGCAACATTCAGTTTATTCCTCAACAAAGACCGAACAAACAAACAAACAAACAAAAAGTTTCCTTTTGTGATATTCCATATTATGTTGAGTGCAGTGCTTAATTTATGCGGTCGTCAAAGTATGTAACAATTTCTTTGGTGTAGGACGTGTACCAAAGACCTCATCTCAACCGGCTCAGTTTTTAAATTTAATTTTATAGTTTCATTCCACGAATAACTGTTCTGCTTCATTCTTTGTTTGTGCCAAAGAGAGACCATACGCAGTAGTTACATAAATTCGTAGTTAGTATAAGATTTTACAAGCCCAGTCTATTACTCCAGACAGGTAGATTCATCTTTTCTATTTGGGATAATTTGATGGAATCTCAAGAGAATTCATGCCATATATTTAGTGTGATAGAATGTTACCGATCGAATCATATTTGTCTCTTCGCTTGTTTTTCACAAGCTCATGTTTCACTTATACGCCTTGCCGTCTTCAGTGTTTGCAACTTAGAATGATCGTTCTGGAGCTCATACTTTGGCAGAGGACAAATTCAGCTGACGAGCTTGCTGTCTATCTTCTTATCTTTTAAATACATTGACATACCCTGCTCACACCTCCTTGTCCCTCCCCCGATCCCGGCCACACCTCCCAAGATATAAATGTGATGTTTGTTTGTTCGTTTTGTCTGTTTGTTTTATTTGAAAAGTGAGAACCAGGCCGATTCCAATTTGTGAAGTAGGTCAAACTCGGATGAATCTGCATAATGATTGGTTCAAGTAATCATCTTACTTGTTCCAGATATATTGATAATATGGCAAGCGAATGTGACCTAGAATTGAGTCACAATTGGAAATACAGTTTGAGTAGGTCAGTTCTGACGTGCCTGTATCACATCTGGGTATTATCGCGCTCCTTCTCAGTTGTGAGATTTATGTTACAAAATGTGATAAAACCCCAGCATAATCATGAAAAGTGGATTTGCGTAAGGTACGAAACCGAAGTTTTCTTTTTCTTTTCTTTTTTTCTTTTTTTAATATTATGCACCTGCCATATTTATATGGTGAGCTTTGTGCTGTCAATTTCTTCGTGGCCCTAAACAGGGAACTAAAACACAAATAAAAATATGCCTATCCATATCAAAGCACAAGCGATAGGCATGTAATCAGAAACTCTTCAAGTTTCTCAAATGTTGGGTATGATCCCTCAATAACGTTTGCATGTCCACTTTTCACACTTTGTCACAGGTCAGACTTTTCTTTGTGAGCTTAGATTTACTGCAACAGGATAGTATTCAGTGATTCATATCCCTCATGCAGAGGGAAACTGTTCTAATCTTATCAACTGGGATTAAGATTTGCCTCTAGTGTACATTTCTGATATTCTTTAAACAAATCATTGATCCTATTGATGACTGTTTCCTCTCTTCTCCTCAAACATTAAACCAAAGCTGAGGACATAATCCACGTAAATTTGGTGCAAGTGGATTTGTATTATCTTCGCGCGATAGCAGTGTTTCTTTTCCAACGCAAATGTTTTTTTCACAAAATAAAATGTTTATTTATTCAACTGTGCATTATGAACATGATAACATACTATTGCATCTCCCTTTCTCTCTCTCTCTCCTCCCCCCCCCTCAAATAACGAATATTATCATAAAATGATATGCCTTGTAATTTGTCTTCTACCGTGAATATCGTCACACTAACCTTTCTCTTCTACTGAACATTTTCACACCAACATTTCTCTTCCTCCGAATATTTTCTTCCAATGTCTAGTCACAGTAGTATTTCTCTAACACTCCTGTCATATTTACAACACAATTTTTCTTCCACTGTTAACATTTTCACAGAAGCTTTTCTCATTTACTGAAAATATTTGTCCCAGTGCGTTTTTTTTTTTTTTCACGATAACATTTCATTTTCTCTTCCTCGGCGATAGTTTCCACTATAGATTTTCTTTCTCCCGCAAATATTTTTATGATAAAATTTCTCTTCCATTACAGACATTCTCAGGATTGCACTGCCAATGTTTTTGATATAACGTTTCTCTTCCATTGGAAGTACACATTTTTCCATCGCTATTTTGGCGACGCCCGCTGTTAGAACCAACGCTTTTCCCATCTTCATATCAGACAATTGCTTTGAAATGTCATAGCTGAACGTCAAATTGCACGACTAATATGTAGAAAATACGACGATTTTTGCGTTTAAGTGAGAAAAAAAAAGTGTTTTAAATGCTGCGTGTGTCCGTGATTATCGTTGTATTATTTCTCCTTTGTTGTTGTTGTTGTAGTTGTATTTGTGGTTGTAGTTGTTGTTGTTGTTGTTATTTCTGGCGCCGCTCGGCTGACTGACTCATTTATCTTCGATAACGTCGGCATTTGGGATTTTCAACATTATAGAACTCCGTATAAAATTAGGCAATATCTTGAAAGAACTTAAATGTTGTAATAAGATTTGAAACGCAAGGCAGATATCAATCTTTACAGGTATAATAGATCCACGCATTTAGCTCAAAATTTGAATTTTTTCACCATGTGACTGGTTTTCCGAGAGCCCTCACTCATTTTCTATAAAGCCTTCCCTATAACATACTTTTAGTAATCTTCCTCCTCCCCCTCTCATGCATATAATCACACATGTGTGAATTGAAAACAGACATTTAGCGTAAGGCCTGAGGAAATATTATGTCTGGCATTCTGGAGAAACCATAAAGAAAGAAAGAAAGAAACAAACAAACAAACAAACAAAAATGGTGAGCAACTGACCACTGAAAAGAAAAACTGAAAGTAATTAATTGTCATAAAACTAGCTGCTTTCTGTCCGTTTCAAAATAGGAAAAATCACATAAACTCAGGGGTCATCCTCACTCGACCCCAATCAGTATTAATAAAAAAAATTATCAAGAGGCCCGATTGTGAACAATCAAGTTATGTATTTTGAATGATTTAAGAGGATTCATATCATGTCACACTTTATCCTGAAAGGAATGTGTAGAGATGATCCAATCTTTTTTCGTGGCTGCTCATAATTCTATTCCACATAGGCAAAAGCTCGGGCCGGATGGAGAACCAGGAAGTCTCTATTGTGAAATTCACCAAGATAATAATAGAGAGTATTTATATAGCGCTTATTCCCGTAATTACAGGCTCTAAGCGCTTTACAATCCATTATTACCCCGACAGACCCAAAGAAAACACTCATAAACGTTCTCAGCTTCCTGGGAAGCATACATGGCGGCCGTCTGTTAGGCGCTCGAATCCTTACCAATCTAACAATATCAATCACTGTCTATAGTCGGGTACCCATTCAAACCTGGGTGGAGTCGGGAAATGTGTGTAAATTGCCTTTCCCAAGGACAAAATGTCGGGGACCAGTCAGGATTCGAACCCGGAACTTCAGATCCCGAGTCTACGGCCTAACCGCTAGCCCACGACAAACCGTATCACAGACCGGTAGAAGCATCTAATATGTAAGTCAAACCACGGACATTGAATAGCACGGTGCCCTGGTCAGGAACACAGGAAACATTTTCAGGCCAGAAAAACTTGGACAATTCTAGAAATCATTGGCTTGTACTAGCAGTGTAATGTTACCGTTACAACCCCCTTCCCCCTGGGGGATTGAGACGTAAAAGAAAGTTAAATTCAGATCCCACACTCCAGGTCAGATCCTACTTGAAGAATAAAAATCTTACCAAAGATTCAAGAACAAAGAACTAAAGAGAAAGAGAAAGAGAGAGAGAGAGAGAGAGAGAGAGAGAAAGAGAAAAGAAACAGGACATCTCTTTGAAAGTTGATTATTCACCCCGTAGACTCAGTAATTATGTTTGTATAGATTTTTGCTGGGCAAATTTAGAGAAGATTAGATTGTCCTCACATTTGAAACTGCCTTATGGCTGTCGTCTCTATGAAGGTTTTTACCGGAGAACAGTAGCGGTCTATAATAATATCTCTATGACTCTGCTTGAATCTTGGTAGTCATTTATATATATAGTGCATTAATTTGTTTGGCATTCCGTACACTATACGACTGTAATACAAAATAATTAATGAAACTGAACGTATGACCAATCATTGATGATTAATGAAAGAATGCTGTATTTGCTATATTAAGAATCACCATATCATTATTATTTTTCGACAGTCCAAATCGCTAAATGATAGGCTGAGCACATTTTCACTCCTTTAGATTAAAGGAAAATGTGAGGTATGTCATGCTTATGTTCGAGCATTTATAGACACGTTAGGTTATTGAGGAATAGCCTCTTTGTCTCTGACTGGATACATGATATCAGCGTTATTTGTGGTAAGACTGTGCGTTTAAGCCTTCAGTTTCACAACTCAGAGTGATAAAGATCGATCTCTTCATCAATATTTTTAAGAGCCTAAAATATAAGATCATTTCCAAGTATGAAGGTGACCCGATGTGCACGTTCGAAGTTATAATGAAAAGAGCAAAATCGCGTATTTGTAACAACTGCGCCTAAAAGGACGGAAGTAATGAGCATACAAACCTTCACACAGTCATTTCTCACCCCCGAGGTATATGAGTAGGCTCTCTGCTCCCACCTGCAGGTGATGTAAGCCCGCCATCGATGGGGTGTCTTCCATGGAGTGCCATCCTCGACATTCCAGGGGAGACATCTCTTCTCTCTCTTCTTGCTCCTGTCTTCTGTCCCGCTTTCTTTCCTCTCTTTGTCTTGACGTGCAACGTATCTTACCGTGTTTGACACAGTACAGCCGTAATCGTGCTGATGAGTCATTAAACCCCAACACAAACAAACCAAACAAACAAACAATCATTTCCCAAAAGTTGACGGAATGGGGTTAGAACTGTGTCATTTTATGGGGTTAAACTATCTACACAGTATTTCATCCTGATATTCTTGTCTTCATCTCAAATATCTTCTCGTAAATGGAGAGCACCGTCACTCTTGTTGTGTATGTAATCACACCGTGCAATGCAAGGAGATGCCAGGATAAAAAAATAAAAAAAAAAAAAACGCTCTTCAAATCTTCAAAAAAGAAAGTAGCGTCTTAGACGTGATTTTAACCGGGCAAATTTTCATAGCTAGCTTTATTTGAAATTTGAGCCGGTCGTATTTGCCTACCTTTGGGTTAAACCTGATGCGTGTAACCAGGGCTAATAGTAGCAGACTGGCAGGCTTTATAACATTTTTTCCACAGGCATTACAGTGTTTGTAATTGCGTCTATCAGTGCATTTCTGTTGTGTACAAAAGGAAATCTGCTAATGCTACTTATCTTTCCTACTTCTTGAGCCTCTGATGCGGAATCTATCTGTCTTTAGTGTTCTTCATGTACTGATTTCTCGAATTTCTCTCTCTCTCTCTTTCTCTCTCTCTTTCTCTCTATCGCCAAACGCTCTCCTCCTATTTTTCCCTCTGTCTGTCATTGACGTTCTTTCAGTTTGTCCTTATAATCTGCCCCCCCCTCTCTTTTGCCCCGCCCCCCATTTTCCCACCTCATTCCTCTCTTCACTTATTTCTCTTATTTCTTTCTCTCTCTCTCTCTATCCTCTCTCTTTCTATCTATCTTTTTCTCGTTTTCTACGACTTCCTCCGTTTCTCTGTTATTTTCTTCCTATGTTCTGCCCCGTTCTTACACCATCTACCTCCCTCCCCCCTCCACCCCATCCTTCTTTACACCGATAACTTTCTCTTTCTCTCTATCTCCTTTTCTTTCTCTCACACACATCCTCCTCTGAGATCCCTCTTTGCGTTTTCGAATATCGCCATCGTGAATGTTTGCTCCTGTGACTCCTTCTAAAGTTACCTGAACAGTTCTATCATTTAGTAGCCCTCTCAAGTCGTTTTGTATCTGGCTGTGATCAACATTTCTTTAATTCAGTTCTATCCACACTATTTGCACCCATATGGACTATCCAAAGTGCATGTCCAATGTGTATAATGAACGTGTTTCATTATCGTGTTTAGTTCAGTTTATTCTTGCCTATCTGGACCACAGCAAACCTGACACGAAAACATTTACTGAAACGTTTTTATATTTTTCTTTTTTTTTTTTTCACATAACACCTTCCGCTAAACTCCAAATAAATACTGGAGAAGCTGGTTAATTCTATGAAATAAATTGTTTGCTGGTTTACGTTTTCTTTTATCATTTTTTAAATTCCTTATCACTTTTGTTATGTTCCTAAAATTATTCATATAGCATGAGATTGTGAAGCACAAAACATCGTCGTAATCTACATTTTGAATGAGCAAGATTCATGAATGAAATGAATATATTTTTGTACTTTTTTTCCTCTCATCTGTGTATTCAGACACACACGCAACATTGATCTGGCGGAATGTTGACTCGGCTAATGACAAGGTGCCTACGCCTTCATAGAAAACTGTTAATGGCCTAATTGCCCGGCATATTTTTTCCTCTGTCATGCCGATGTTTCTGGCTGATTCGTGTAATACATGCTAATGTACTTTGACAAAACTCCCTTTTTCTTGAAGACTTCTGTTTCGGGAAAATCGAATTTTAGTTTTGCGAGCTCACTTCGAACACTCAGCGAATTAAGAACAGATTTTTCGAGAACGATGCAATAAATTGTCTTTCACTATTTAAGAAAACCTACAAGTGAACAAGTAGAGAACTGTGTTAACTGTGGTCCAAAAAAAAAAAAAAGCGTTTTGTCAAAGAAAGCTATGCATTGCATGGCATAGCATAGATTTTATTAATGTGCGAACCACTGAGAAATGTGTCAAACATTTAACCCTAATATCTCTCTCCCATCCAAGGCCTCAGCAGGGCAAGGGTCTCATAAAGCCCATTTTTCATGAGATTGGGCGATAACACACAGTTTGTTTTTTTTTTTACGTGTGTGTGTGTGTGCGTTCATGAGTGGTTTTTCTCAAGGGGTGGGGTGGGGAGGGGGGGGGGTGAGGAGGAAGGGGTGCTTTTTCATCAGGATTTCGGATATTTTCGATGGAAAGCTGTGAAGGGAAACAATATGTATCAGAGTTTGATAAGGATGATATTCTTGGTAAAGTAACATAAAAATGTGTGTGTGTGTTTGCGTTTTAGCCGAGTTTCTTCTCTTCGTTTTCTTTCTTTTCTTTTTTTTCCCCCCTCCTATCTCATTGTCTCCTGCACTCTCTCTCTCTCTCTCTCTCTCTCTCTCTCTTTCAATTGTCCTATCCCTCATCTCTTTTTGTCTGTGATTTTTTTTCTTTCATGCCTCCATATCTCTGACTGGACGGAATGGCTGATTCGCATGGACTGCCCTGGACAACTACTCAGTAAGGGAACAATAACAACTAGATCAGATTATCGACAAGCACTGTAGAGACCCACAGTTTCTGTTGAATAATTGCACGTAGTAAGCCATCAAATCTGGGGGTGTCACTTCAGACAGGGATAGATCCTTTACTGCAATCAACATCATGGGTTAGAGTCTCAACTCCATATATATAATGTTATGATACCGCAAATTGCTTTGTTTGTTTCAAATCTCCTCCTCCCCCCCCCCTCCAATCTTCCTGCCCTCCCAATCCCTTTCATAGGACTACATAACTATTTGTCTGGCGTGGATATTATGTAAAATATAATATTACATGACCTAGAAGTCTGGTAATGAGATTGGAGAGAATGCGGTATATCACACACCCAGAGAAGGTTTTGGATTACACACTGGAAAGGCCAAATATCAAGCACACTTAATGGACACAGAGCGAACGTGTGAGACAGAACTGGACAGGACACACGGACGTAGCGAGAACACGCGATTCAGACGTGGTCAATATAAATGGATATATAGAGGAAACATGTGATGCCGACTTGGACAAGACAAATCACGGATATAGAGAGAACACGTGATGCAAACGAACAGAACAAGTATATCGAAGCACAGAAAAGACACATTTTTCAATGTTTGACTAGCAAAGGGAAATAGAGATGCTGACTTAAGGGCCCGTCTGTGACAGACTGAAATGGAATGAACAATTCCTTCTTGAAGACTAAAATGGTAAGATTTATAAGAGAGAATACAGAAAGAGCAGATAGTGCATAAATATAATGATCAAATACTCCAGCTGATGGATAATCAGGTAAGTGACAAGCACCCTAGAAAGGGCAGCGACGGACCACCTTTCCCCGCGCCCCGGCCTATTCCCCCTGTATACGTTGTTTAACTATACCAGCTGGTATAACTCTTTCGTATGAGCTAAAAAAATTAATTTCGGAAACGCTACTCCTGATAAATGACCATATCATGTTGTTGACATGGCCTGAGGTGTGAGTAAATAAAGAAAGAAAGAAAGAAAGAAAGAAAAAAGAAAGAAGGAAGGAAAGAAGAAAAAGAAAGAGGGAAAGAAGAAAAAAGAAAGAAACGGAGTAAGAAAGACAAAAAAAAAAAAGAAAGAAGGAAAGAAAGAAAAGAAAGGAAGAAAGAAAGAAAAGAAAAATAAGAAAGAGCGCAAAAAAGAAAAGAAAGAAAGAAAGAAAGAAAGAAACGTGTGACAGCCATCAGAAATAGGACTCCCTGCATTTCCTCCTGGAAACTTCGGCCTCGGCCTATATCTCTGGTCAGATCTGTCCTCCAAACTTACTAATAGCTGACCACACCATATTATCAATCAGGCCTACCGAAATCAAGAAGAAAACACACGCACACACATACACACACACACACACACACACACACACACACACACACACACACACACACACACACACACACATGTGTATACTTCTATAAAATATTAAGGACAACATTATTACTACCAGGTGGCCAAATAGTCCCAATGGTCTATTGGCAGCAAGGGATCTTAGTACTGCAGCTAAATGTTCCAGAGTACTTTACTATAACTCTCACCATAACTCTTACCCTAACCCTAACTCAAGCACAAATCCTAAATCTAACTCAGTCATAACCGTCCTGAAGCACTTGGCGTGGTTTTGAACTGCTCCTCTGAAGTCTAAAATCTAGATCTACAACCTACAACGTCAGTATAATGGTCCCGAGTGAAATCAAACAATGCAATTGGTTTGGTTCAAAAGAAAACAAACATACACCACTAAGTCTTTTTTGTCGACCTGGTTCGCAATAGTCAATGCGTAATAATAATGTTATAAAGAAATCCTGGCACTCTTACAATTCCTAATACAACTGACGGGGTTAAACAACATTTAAATACACTGTAAAAATGTTTCATGCAAAAATGTGGCCAAACAACTTTAGCGCCAAAAATTGCCAATCTTATGCCGTAACATTACAATCAAAAGTTGTCTCCTTGTAAAGCGTTGTTGTTTAGGCTATAGTGTTAAAGTCCTGATGAAAATAGGCACGGAAAAGGTAAGATATGTACCATAAAAATTCAGCAAAGGAATCTTGCACGTAAAGTAAGGGCTAATTGTTCGTAAGTTCACATCAAATGATTCTGACTTTACAGACAATTTTAACAGTGTAGAAGATTACTGAAAAAGCCAGGTAGTAGCTTTGATTAGTAGCAACGGATCTCATAGAAGAGACATTTAGATAAGGATGTGAAGAAGAGGAGCAGTTACTGACGGAATATGAAGTAGATGTATTGAAATTGTCATCAGGGCGAACTGAATGGTAGTTTCTCTAATCCTTACCTGAAGATGGGCACGAGTAATGATGATGGGATGATAAAGATGCTGACAATAGGAGGATTGTCTTTTTTTTAAAACTTTGACTGTTTGTATTGGTGCAGGGGAGGTGGAAAGTGGGGGAGAGAGGGGGGGGGGGGTGAAAGGTGATGAATAAACACATCTCGTATGGGACGAGTGGAGAGAGAGAGAGAGAGAGAGAGGAAGAAGAAGAATTAGAAGAAGGGGAATGAGAGAACAGAATAGAGAGAAAAAATGTAAAAAACACTATTAATATTCGGTTTTACGAATGATTTTATAGAAAGAGACTATGCTGATCCATAAAACCGTCCTTTAAGCAAATCCACACATCGTGGGATTTCTCTCAGAATATTGTAAACGTGATCTGACATTTGAGCTAGTGTGTAGAGGATAATATTCTGGATGTATATTCATGCCATCCGCCCGTTTGATTTGATTTCGTGCTTGCCATAAATTTACTTTTGATGTGATAATGACTTTGGTATTAATCCTAAGAGTATCCAATGGACTGATCTGCTCCAAGTCTTGTTTGTCAAATTTGTTATTTCTGACTTTTGATAAGATATTTTATCATATTAACAAGATATTCGTCTTACATTACCATCTAGCCTTGACTGTCATTCTCGAACAATGAATACATAAGGTTTTAATAAGTACTACTGAGGTATCTCTCTGACACTCCCAGGGTTAAGAATGAGTAAGTTGTTATCATTGGTTGATGTGAATACTTTTATCTGTGTTCATACACTACCACTACCCACTGCGCCTTTGCTCGATGCAGATGATTCTATTGAAGCAGTTTGTATTCTGAATTACTTAGACTGATTCCCTTCACTTACTCCCGACTGAAATCATCGACGTTTTGTTGACCAAGGTCTAGTGCAGTATGTGCAGATGAAGAACGCTGTGAATGTTCTAGTACAAAATGAAAATAATATATGTCATTTTGCATACCAATTCACATAACCACTTTGTACCTCAGCATATATTATGGGAGAAAAGAAATCATCGTTAAATCATCCAGCTAGGGGATGGATTCATCGCAAGTTTGAAGCCCTCGTCGCAAACAGAAGTCATTAAAATGTTTGTCTTGGTGACTGAAACCGTATTTCCGTCCTATCTCCATGCCCCCAAGTTCTGATTCCAGGACTGAACAGAGTTTTTGTCGTCCCATCCGATCTACGGCTATCCAAAGCTCAAAGCCAGGGGGTAAAAAAATGAAAAGGTCACAAAATGTCAAGTTCCTTAAACAAGATTTGAAAGCAAAAGACTGAACGGCAGTACTGAAAGGGAAGGAAGAAAGTGACAAGGTAATGGAGTTTCAGTTTTACAGTTTTCCTCCTTTTTCGAAAAAAAAAAAAAAAATCAGCGTTTCACAATATTTTCAACCTCAACGCCACCACCCCTAAATCTGGGCTAGTGTTTGGCTTATGGCTAAATCATTAATTGACTGTAAGGAGAGGGCTACTTTGGTCCAAATTTAGAACTTCAGCTAAGGTCTCTGGCAGTGGAAGGATGGGGGTATATGCTTTTTAACTTTCTTTTTTTTTTGGGGGGGGGGGGGGGGGGGTTAAAAATTCAGACCAAGGACGTCCTCTGG